>JAGFPH010010101.1:0-19734 GCA_018207615.1 Philaenus spumarius
TTATTATTTGTGCCCAACACTAAATAAATAAAAATAAAATACTTTATGACTATTATACAGTGTGTTAGAAAAGTCCCGGAACGGTTTAATATATTTTTAACCGTTTATACATTAAACAGTATAAATTGGTATACCAACGACACTCATAAAAAAAACACTTTTTGGCGAGTTTGAAATTTTTGTCCGCCATCTTGGATTGTACTTCATTTTATTTTAAATTGGAAGGTGGTCATGTGATACATCATTTCGATGTAGAATTTCAAGAGAAACCCAATGGTAAACTTTGCTTATCCATATATTTAACCAATTAAAAATGGCGGCCAGAAACAATGAAATCGTGTTTTCCGATTTTGTCCCATTTCGCTGTACTATTTTTGTTTTTAATATTTATTATTATTCTTTTTGGATTCAGAATCAAAAAACACTTCAAACGATATGCCACACAACTGTATTTGGTTGAACCACTCGAAATCAATTTTGAAAAATCAAAATGGCTGTAACAGAAAATTTTTAAATACTCCCAAATATCGACGACCATCTTCCCATTTAAATAAATGGAGTTCATTCCAAGATGGCGGATCCAAGAAGGCGGACAAAAATTTCAAATTCACCAAAAAGTAAATTTTATGAGTATCATTGGTATACCAATTTATACTGTTTTATGTATTATGGTTAACAAATTTTTAAATATTTTCGGGACTTTTCTAACACACTGTATAACTGTATTGCTTCTTAAAAAATATTTATATGTGTATAAGGAATTATAAATTGAAAAAACAATTGTCTTACTTTTTATACATTTTTAGAGTAAATAGTCCCCTTAATTAATTGAGTGTCCGAATGATTCAAGTGCAGTATGATAAAAAGTATCATTTATAACTTGTACCTAAAATGTTTTTTGGTGCTTCACCGCACCACCATAACATACTCTTTAGGTATTAGAGATGAAATATTATTTTCAATTAAGTTTCTTGTTGCTTAACTTTCGTTTAGAATGGCTATTTATATAACACTATGTGATCTATATTTCTCTAGAAAAAGTTTATATCATATCTCTTAATAATGTTTACTTTGCTATTGGTCGTACTTACGAGATACAACTTCAGTCTTGGGTTTGTAATGCACTGTCCCTCGTTTAAATTAAAACAAGTAAATAAAGTTCCAACCCTGTTTGCAACCTACAATAGTGGGATAACTTTATTTTTTATTTTGACTTAGTAATTGTTAAATAATTATTATTTACACTGAATTGAAATTTAAACGAACAAGTATAGTTACTTCCAACTGACTTAAAATTATAATATTTGACTGAACTTTTCTTATAAGCATTAAGTTAGGTTATATTCGCAAACCCCTTCACACACCTTTGGTGTTGTTGCTAACGCAGTTTTATGATTGATGGTAGAATTATACTTTACATTAATGGCGTTACTTTGTTTGAGTTTAGAGTTTACCTTATGGTTCACATTATCCTTTATGAAAATGATCATATTGCTAATTTATAGGCCTAATAACAACGTAAATATCCTACAAAATACATGACTGTTAAAACTGTGTAAAAATTTTAAACGGTGAAACGTTAAAAGACATTTTCAGTAAAATTTACTAATACTTACTCTGATATTTAATTTCACTTTATTGTCAATTTTAAGTTAAATATCTTACTTACTTGTGTTAATATCAGGAAAAAAATTTTTTTTAAATGTGTGTGGTCATAAGACCCCTGTCAGGAACAAAGTTCTTTAAATAAATAATATGTTATTAGCGACTTCCATAGGAAAAATGAGCTATTACAGTGGTTATTATGGGAAGACCCAAGGTCCGGGAGTGGCAAATGAGCACCGATCATGGTCCCCAGAACACGTTTTGTGGTGTCATTATATATGCATATATGTGTTCGCACTCTAGCGGCCACATTTTAAGTCTTATTGGTTCAAATTTGGTACACATGTTGGTTGTCTACGTCGCTCGGACGAGTTAGCCAAAAAAATACAACGATCGGAAGCACGGTTTTTGAACGGAAGTAACGATTTTTTTAGATTTTTCCTACGAGAATGAATTTTTTTAGGGTTTTCTACAAATATAAATGTAGGATGTTAATCTTCACATTTTGTTCTTTTTACGCGACCTTATAGCTCGCTTGGTTCCCCCAAAATCGATCAAAACGTAAAATTCCATAGAAGTACCCGGTTCAAAGCCATGTGGCGGATTCTACTGCGGGGTTGGCGTGCGAAGCACGCAATGCATTGTGTGTTGAAGATACTCCCAATATGCGGAATGGCGTGCGAAGCATGCAATGCATTGCGTATTGAAGATACTCCCAATATGCGGAATGGCGTGCGAACCATTTTGCAGCTATTCAGCACCGTCGTGAATAGACCTATTTCCTAAATTGTTTTTTGAAACCCTAAAACATAGGCCTATAAACTTAACTTTGGAAATTTTCTCATCTCACGTCAGCGGTTCAGCTGCGTGGTCGAATTATTATAATACAGGTGTGTAATTAATTATAACCTCAAAGCCAAGATGGTAAACACAGTTAAATGCCCATTAATTGTAAATACATTCAATGAAAATAAGGTTGGTTCATAAAGTTGGTCTAGGAATAACCTAAATTTATTGTGTGAACGTTTCATTTATTTTACCTGCCTTAATGGCAACACACACACACATAATTTTTATGTTTTGTGCAAATTTGTATGGTACAGTACGTTTCGAATGGTACAATTTTAATCTTTCAATTGCCGTTTATTATTAGTTTGTTTTTTTATACAAGTATTTACTGCTTCCATAAGTTGAATGTTATTATAATAAAAGTGTAGAATTAATTATAATATCAAAGCTAACGTTCTAAACACACTTAAATGCCCATATATATTATCGATTTTTTAAACTAAAAAAAAAAAAAACACTTTAATAATAATTACTTAACCATATATGTAAAAATTTACAATTTTCGCTTTCCACCCTGCTCCCAATAACCTGGAGGATTAAAAATACTTTTAATAGGGCAAAAGGCAGCCACTTACTATACAAATTGAATTGCTACTTTCTGCAAATAGATATTTGAATTAATAAGAATTTATACATTATTTAACTTATAACCACATTGTTTGCACCTAACTTAAGTAGAATGTTTATTGTAAGCTACACTTGAACGCTCCAACAATCTGAGTTTACAGAATGCGAAAATTGTAAAACTTTTAAATCGGATAGTATCCCATAACAGGAATCAGGATAAAGATTTTTTTACGCGACCTTATAGCTCGCTTGGTTCCCCCAAAATCGATCAAAACGTGAAATACCATAACAGTAGCCGGTTCAAAGCAATGTGGTGGATTCTACCGTGGGGTTGGTACAATCCCAATGCGGGGGTTGGCGTACGAAGCACGCAATGCAGTGTGTTATGAAGATACCCCCAATATGCGGAATGGCATGCGAAGCATGCAATGCATTGTGTTTTGAAGATACTCCTAATACGGGGGTGGGCGTGCGGAGCACGCAATGCTTTGGGTATTGAAAATACTCCCAATATACGGAATGGCGTGCGAAGCATTCAGCACCGTCGTGAATAGACCTATTTCCCAAATTGTTGGTAGAAACCCTAAAACGTAGGTTTATAAACTTAATTTCGGAAATTTGCTCAACTCACGTCAGCGGTTCGGCTGCGTGGTCGAATTATTTTGGTATTGGGATTGTATGCTGGTTATTTTATTGCAAATAATTTTTCAGGCATTAACAAGACATCCACGTATTATGCCTTCCCAAGGCTAGTTCGTTATTCAGTCGCTAAGGAGCGTTCCTTAACAGTATTTCGACCAAACACAGTCGACAAAGTTTACCAACCTATATGTCAAATTGTAACTCGAACGGGTAAGTTCGTGGTAGTCATCGGAGAGGTGAAAACCCATTTTAGAAAGCTATACACTTGTCGGGCGGATTTATCGGCAGGTTAACTTTATCCGCCGGGTACCTGTCGGGAACTTTATCGGGAAATTGTAGAACCGGGTCTTATGAGTGAGTTGCAATCTAGGCTGTGTTTGTGGAACGATCAACGCAACGACTTTAAAAACACCACACTCACTAGAAAAGTTCCCTCTTCTTTAATAAATAATGCTTCACTCTATACAGCAAGTAATCAAATGTACATGTAGACATTCTGGTATACTGGAAGAATAGCTCTTTCTCCCGTCGCAATTCTCTAAACAGGTATTGGTATTCCCCATACCTTAGATTATTTCGGTTAATTGAGTGCACGCCCCAACGTCTACGTTGAGCTCTTATCTAGGGTAAACTATAAAAAAGTGGCCTCTCACTTAATACTTCCACCAATACTACCTCCTCATTAGAAATCATCTCCGACTGAGCAGAGTGGAGAAATTTAGGCGGGATACGTAAGCGGTTGACTATTTGACCGCTTTTAACAAAGCCACCACCTGCTACCAGCTATAAATAATTAACACCAACAAATAAAAACAATTACAACAAAAACTCATTTTATTATAACTATTCATTAATACAATATTAACATTAAAAATAATACATTAGTATGTACAGTATTTTAAAAAAGATACAAAAGTTGTAAACACAATTTATAATAACGTTAAAAAGGTAAATTACATCAAAGTTATCACTAACAAGAAATAGTCAAATCAAAATATAAACTATTCAGACCCAGGATACAGATATGTCATAACGAGTCCAGTGTTGCCAACCATCATATTAGGAACAAAATATTTACCCTGCTACTAAAACGTAAAATAAAACAAAAAGACCACTTTTTCAAACAGTTTTTATTGTACCCAGCTGAAATACCCACATCAGTGTGTGTTGTCTGTTGAGTGTGTGACATGGACACGCAAAGCAGTGCATCGCGCGGTTGGAACGCGCAAAACAGCGCATTGCGTGGGTGTAAAGCGCAAAACAACAGTTGGGTGAAATAGTGAAAAGACCTGGGGGTCACTCGCAGTGGAAGGACACTGTCCTCGATACTTTTCACTATTCACCCAAGCGGCCGCACCATTGCTTTGCCCGTTTATAGGCGACCCACGGACATAGGACTCGGTTAATGAGGCCCGGAGTGTATACTAATAGCAAAACGGGAGTGCCGATGGAGGCCAGGTCAAGTCCCCTCGCACGATCGCACCCTCACACTCACGCGCTCAAGGGATGAGGGCATTCCCAATCCCCTGCGCTTGTGGTGTGAGCTGGTCTGCGTGTGTGTGAGTGAACTACCTGGCCTCCATCGGCAGGCCATTACTATAGGTAATGAAGTAGATTTAAAAAGAAAACACGAAGAAAACGTTATAACCGTTGTGTATATACGGCCTTGCGGCTAAGAGTGTGTATGGTGTTGGTGAGTGTTGGGCAGTCACTAACCTCATGGTATGTGCGTGTGCATTCGCCTATACGTTGTTAGTGTTAAGTTTTCAGCTGGCTTTCTTCCAATAGTAGGCGCCTATAGTCTATTGGAAGAAAGATGTGAGCTTGTGTATTGTGTGAAAGTTCGCTCTTAACTGAATTTCAACAATCAAAAACACTGTTGTTATAGAAATAGATAAATAGTGACAATTAGTATTTCGGCTATTGTTACAATTTATGAATTTGAAATACATTTAATAATAATTTTAATACATGTTTACATTATTTATAATAAGACGACCACGCAGCAGAACCGATGACGTGAGTTGAGCGAATTTCTAAAATTAAGTTTATATGTTTTGGGGCATCAACGAACTATTTGGGAAATTGGTCCACTCATTAAGACGTTGGATAGCTGCCTGCGTGTACAAAATGTATAAGTAGAAGTTGATTGCGACTGCGCGAGTTTGAATCCCGGCCGTAGGCCTCCCCCCTCGTGGATTTGAAAAAAGTATTTTTACGTTATTAGCGAATTTCCATAGGAAAAATTAACTAATTCAGTGGCCCTTATGGTGAGACTTAAGGTCGGGAGTAGCAAATGAGCACCGATCATGGTCCCCAGAACACGTTAAAAATTTGGTGTGTGAGTGTGCGTGGGTGTGTGTGTGTGTATGTGTGTTAGAAACTATTACAATTTCAGTGCGGTCGATTTAGCGAATACTGTATTTATACAGTTATTTTCTTTAAAACTTCAAGTTAAATTCTTACAAATTTTACACTGGTGTCTACAAATGGAGTGCCTACTTAGGTAGTTAGTACCTGCCTTAATCATAAAGTTTAACATCACTAGAAAGGAGGTACACATGTATTTTAAAGCATTATAACAAATCATTCTCTAAGACGTTCTGATCTTATAAAAATCGCTTAAAAACTTTCTAAAATTGATAAATAGCCACTACCTTTGTCAAAAAATGCATAGTATATCTTATACTTAAAATATGGACTTTTTGTGTGCACCATATGTGATTTGATATTTTATGGATGAACGAGTAGGTTTTTAAATGTATTGTAAATATTGTGTTATAGACGGAGAGATAGGTGGGCTAGAGATACGTGAAACGAAATTACGGTAGCAAAACTCCCGGTAGCAGGCATCAAAACTCCCGGTTACCCGTTGGTTTTAAGTCTCTAGTCTGGGCCGTTTGCGTGCTAGGAACGCGCAAAGTCGACGATTTTGACCAAATTTTTCGTGAAAGGACCCTCTGACGAAATTGCGGGAGTTTTGTAGCAGGCATCAGTTACAACTCCGAGTTACTTTCGAGTAGTCAGACGTGTACGTCATCGAACGTAACTACATATTAAAGAACAATATTATGCTTTCAACGATATCCACCGGAGTGAAACGTATGTTTGAGCTAGTGTTGTGTTATGTGTGTGTTAATGCTTCTAATGTCCCGATGATGGCCGAATTGACCGAAATTGCAATAGACAAATAAGGTAAGACAACATAAATTTTAAAAATTTAATCAGTTGACGTATAACAAGTTTTAATTTTCGTTTAAGTTGAATATTTTCTAATGTTTGATTTAAAATGGTTGCAACCATTTTTCTGCTTTTAGACCACCTTTGTCTTGCACCAATAGAGTTTGTGTAATTGACTATTCCGCCTTGTCTTTTTACTGTATCTGCATTGTATGTTTGCTCTAACACAAGATCCCCTGTAGCTTGGTGGGAAAATGGTTTACTTGTTCGTCTCATTGTAAAAGAACCTTGCATAAACTCTTCCCGTAAACCTGAAAGCGTTTTTTCCACTTGCCTTATCTTGTCATCCCACCAGGCAAACCAAAGAGAATAACTTACATGATTTAATGCAAAAATGTATTATTTATTTTCAGCAAAGTTTAAAAATCTGTTGTTTTTATTCTACTGCTTAAATCGAAATAATTACATACAAGGTTTATATAAGTAGCATCAAATTTTGCCGTTGTACCATGTTTTCCTTCTAAAGTTTCTTCAAAATATTCGTAGCAATTATTTAAAATTCGGTTTATAATTTAATTGCTTATATGGGGGTTAAAAGATGCATTATTTTTAAAATAACTTACGTACTCTATATCTTTTTAACTCAATTGAGCTTAAAAAATTTAGTTATGATGTCTGCAATAAAACTTCCGTAATTTCGATAGAGGATCCTTTCACAGAAATTAGGTGAAAATCGTCGACTTTGCGCGTTCCTAGCACTCTAACGCCCCAGCCAAGGGACTTAAAACCAACGGATAACTGGCAGTTTTGATCCCTGCTACAAAACTCCCGTAATTTCGTCAGATTGTCCTTTTATCGCATCTCTAGCCCATTTATCTCTCCGTCTATTAGTGTTAATTATCAAGATAATATATTTTAATTTGAAGAATTTATTCTTAATGCCTAACATTTCTTTAAGTAAACGTAGTCTTACTAGGATTATGCAACAAAACCAAACCAAATGGCCAACTTCGATGCGTTAGGATACCTGAAAATGTAAGAGCTTCGGTAAAGAAATCTCAGAGTTGTTCTGATAGTAAAAATGGTGCTTTTTTAGGGGATTTTCAGGCGAACTGTGAAGCAAATGTTTCACTCAGACTTTAACGATCCGTTCTAAATGATGGTTTCACAGAAATTAATGGTATCTGTTTCTATATTCAACGACACATTCCCCCATTATTTTGTAGTGTGGCTATTTCATGCAACCGAGACAGATAACAAGCATAATGTGTCGACATTTTGCAGAAAATAAACTCTGTGACCTTCTCCAATCACTATGTCCAGTTTAGGTGTTCTGCGATGTTATTTTTCAGGAATATGGTGAAATACTCCCCGTAACCTCTATTTATTGTGAAATGTTTAGATTCAGAAGAATTTTGGTTTCGGACTGACCACAGCTCACACATTCCCGCGTTTTTAACAATTTTAAGAGAGATGTTTCCAAGTAGACTCAGCATATTGCAAAGCGACATCGGGAGGTCGTTCCAAAAAATTTAATCTTACCGACTTTGTCCATCCAAGGGCAAACATCGATCACCACCAAGTTGAGACCAGAGATGGCCACTCACACAGCGACGGAAAAATTTCGAGATCGTCTTTGTCAATGCATCGCGAATAAACGAAAAAGTTACGGCAAAAACTAGATTATATTTATGCACTTTTCTAAAATAAAGTTTGTATAATGTGTATAGATGAAATAAAACAATAACACAAAATCTCACAACAAATACGTTTAATAAATCAAACGCGTTTCAACGACAAAGTCGCCATCCTCAGTGATAAAGCTACAAAATCCAAACTGTAACTAAACTAGCAAAGCTCCATGCCCCGTATTTATACAAACTGCAAGGGGCGTGGCACAAGACCACATTACACTAGTAGCCGCCAACCAATGCCTACGTTATCACAACATAATATACTTACTAACAAAATATATAACATAATATAACATACATCTAATACAAATAAAAATATAAACAATATAACACACTACATTAATATAGAATTAAATATATCATAAAGAAGCAAAAACATCAAATGTACGGTAAATAAAAATATAAAAAATATAATACATTACATTAATATAGAATTAACTATGGGCCCTAACTCATTATTTACAATTGTGTCACGATATTTGTTAATATAAAATGTTTCCCAAGCATCAATCGTGTTAAGTTTAGTTACATTTTTTAACAATGAAGAATTTTCTGCTTTAAAATGATGGTTTTCCTCTAAACAATGCTTAGCCATAGCAGATTTGTCTGGCCTATTATACTTGAAATGAGCAAAATGTTCTTTAGTTCTTGTCCTAATGCTTCTTTTAGTTTGGCCTATATATTTCTTCGGACATATTTCACAATTTATGCAATAAGTCCAGCTAATTATTTACTTATAATGTGTATAGTTAAAGTTTTATTCAATTTGGAAGTGTGGGAATCAATTTAGTCAATTCTGATTGATAAGGTTTGGTTGATTGGTAAAGTTTGGTTGGAGAAATAAGGTAATTTTGTAATACTTACATAATTTTAATTATTTTTTACCTTAATACAAGCGAATACTTTCTCTTGTGACTGAAGCAGAAAGTGGGAACGTTATTTGCACTACGTATTTACTCTTGGGAACAGCTGTAACGGTAGAACTGTTTAATGAAATCCAATATGGCGCTAGATTTACTCCTTTGCAATACGGATTTAGAGCGATAACAATAAGAGTTTATCACGTTATAAAAAGCCGAGACTACGGAAGCGGGACAAATCATGTACGTTGCATCCAGTACAACTTGTGTAAGTGAGATGTAGTGAAAACAAGTTTCATTTCATTGGTAAAACAAAGAAAGCAAATGGGTAAATTAGTTGTTAAGAGCAGAGATACATCTGACAAATAATAATACTAAATTTCCTCAATTGCAGTAATTGTTATATTATAATAATTGCACTTTGGAAAATAAAAACATTCTTATGTGTAAAGGAAATTTGAATCCATAAAACAAATAATTTTGTGTTTGGTTCCAATAAATGGCCCCAAAACCATTATTTTGTTTGAGTAAGGAACCGATATGTAAGTTCTCAACTAGACATCGTTTTGGTTTGAAATTGCACTACTTATATTGTTTAAAGTAATTTAAAATAATTTGTATTTCTAAGTATATTTTATATACCCTTATACAACAATCCAAAGTTACAAAATTGTTCAACTTCAACGTCTTATAACTTATATTCTTTATTAGCGAATGTTCATAGGAAAGATAAGCTATTGCAGGGACATATCTTCTCATCACCCACATAATATAAAAATGGCAGCTTACAACAGGTGGGTATCAGTGCCTTTGGACAAGGTGAAGTGGTACGAGCAGGAAGTGAATACTATTAAGTACATTGCTGTTTCCAATGGATACAATAGCTCAGTCTTTGACAAGCTCATCAGGAAAATAAGAAACTAATTATTAAGAAAAAACAAATTTACGTTTTCACGGAATACGGATCAGCGGCCATACTTTAAAATATGAATTAGCAAAAGAGAATATTACCGTTGCTTTCAATACTTCAAATAAATTATCCTCTTTTTGAAATAAACCAATAAAAAACGTAAGTGACAAGCATGACAAGACTGGCATATACAAACTTACTTGTAGCGAATGCCCCAATTTTTATATTGGACAGACAGCCCGCTCTTTCAACAAAAGATTTAAGGAACACTTGCCTAAAAGGACAATATATACAAACTCTGATTTCGGTGAACATCTAATCGATAAGGACCATAAATACACTGATATCCACAATAACTTAGAAATATTACACTTTTGTAAAAAAAAGTAGGTACAGGGCTTCCGTGGAAGAGTTCGAGATATATAAAGGTGTAACAATGGATCCTATCAATGTCCTTAATGACAAACTATCTTTTAAATCAAATTTAATTTACGACATCGTATTAAGGACAGCCAACATTTATAAACAAACATCTTGTCGCACCGCCACAACAGATAACAGAGAGGGGAGGGTTTCTCAATGACAACTACATATTTCCGCAGTCTAGATTTGCCCGTTATCTGTACCGCAAGTGATGTTTTGGCCAAAATAGTATGTTCGTGTTATTAACGTTTGTGTGTTTATTAACCATTGTTTTATACTTGTGCGACTACCTCAACTGAGCGATTTGACTGTTTTTGCACGGCCTGATGATGAAAACAGCGTTTTTGAAACAGCGGTAGCCAAGGTGAGTAATTAGACCACTAGACGGTGTACTGTAAGTACACATTTCTTATATGTTGCAGTGAGTCTTATGGTGAGACCTAAGGTCAGAAGAATCCAACAATCAGAAGCACGTTTTTTGATAGGGAGTAACAATTTGTTAAGATTTTGATACTAGAATGAAACTTTTTTGAAAATTTATTTAAACAAAAATATAGTATAGGATTATTCTGAACATTATGTTTTTTACAAGACCTTATAGCCAATAAAATCGATCAAAACGTAAAACAGTATAAAACTACCAGGTTCAAAACCACGTAGGGAATTTTACCGTTGGGGCAGCTTTAGATCCGATTCCAACGGTCGGGATGCAGTCTCTCGAAACGAGTTGATCGCTGTGAGCGAAGCGAAGCAGTCCATAATTCGAGGCCGCAAGGTCGAATTGTAGTTAAACGAAGCAGCGCGTGAGCCGGGGCTGGAGGCTGAGGTACAAACATATTTCGTACTCGGAGGCAGCTTTTGAGCGCCTTCGTGAGTATAAAAATTTTTCAGTTTGTTGAAATATTAAAAAATATAAAACTAATTTTGGATATTCGCTCAACTCAAGCTTCTCTTATACCCTACTCCACCACAGGGCTCTATAACAAGGGCTAAACCGTTTCTCGGCACTGTGCCGCCAGTTTCACTCTGACGTCACTGTGCTGATAACTGCGAGACTAGAGCAGTGGACTCCTTGAGCGCGCTTTCGTTTACTCGCTGTTGTAACTCGACGGAAAAGCTCAGTAAAATAAAACTTACATATTCTTAATCTACACAAAGTATGGATTCTAACAGTATAAAAAACTTTTATTTTAACAGGTATTTCGAATTACAATAATTGAAAATATTTGAGAATTATCACTGAATGACATGGAAAAGTTACTAAGCGAGGAAATTTTTAATTTTTGGGTTATAAACAAACTTCCAGGGGGAAAGTTGTAGCCAATGAGTTGACCTAAACTTTTCAATTCACAGATTTGTGATAAAATCATTACATCATTATGAAGTCGTTTTTAAATGAGCGCGAGGCGGTGACGCGTCGCCACTCCCGGTGTACTGTTGTTTGTTACTGGAATATTTACATACTTATCCATTACGTTTATGTACATATTGTTATTTTAAGGTAATATAGTAAATCACTTGTCCAAAGGTAATTATGCCAGCTAGAAAAACGTAAGCATTTTATTTTATCATAAACTAATTATAATTTATAATTAAAATTTGATATTATTAAAGTGGACACAAAAAGTTAAGTTGAAGGTTAACGTTTAAAAAATATCATTATTACGTACATTCAAAGGAATAAAATTAGAGATCAATGATGGAAAAAGAAAATCGTAATTACGTAAAAAATTAGTTTTATATTTAATTAAAATAATTACTTTATAACAAAGAATTATGCTGTCTTTTATTTAATTTGTTCATTGTTGTCTAATTTGCGGTGTACTTAAATGTTTCTTTGGCTGAAGCCACTTTTTAACTTTTTTATCCTCGCTCCTTTTTGAAACTATATTTTTATTTAGGCTACATGTCCAATTCTTATAAATGCTCGAACTTGTGCGTAAACGTGTATTGCTTGTAGACATTCATTGGGGTACTTTTCGACTAGTCTTTTCTTCAATGTTTTAATGATATTTTTTTAAAAGAATTTCCTTCTCCGTGGATAGTTTTGAACTCGATTTCAAAATCACCAGTTTAAATATTCCAGTATAAAACAACTGTAAAATTAAAAAGTGTTTTGTTTAATAATGTTGCTGTTGCCTCCTTTTCACCTTTTCACCTATTCTTTGTGTAACTGAGCATTGTTAGCAGAGTTTTATTTAAGCCAAGTAACACGTCTTTAAAGTTTTTACAAAACACTTCACCGAGAATGTTATCTTGATCTTCTGTGGATTTTGACTCTAATATTAGTTTTCGATTTTTAATAAATTCACCTTCGTTTGCTTAATGGGATACAATATTAAATTTGGACATATTTTAAACTATTTAATAAGCTAGTGAAAATTAAAGTTCATGTTTAAAAGCTTACAAAAATAATATTTTGTTGAACAATTAGTAGGTATGAACGACTGTTGGTAGGATAATATAAAACGATTGTTTATACTACTGAAATTACAGTCCATCTGTCTGTAAAGTGTTGCACTTGTGTGTATGTTTTCTTCAAAGCTGAAAATTGCACAGTTTAAAAGTATTATTAATAAATAGTTGTGATTACATTTTTAAGCTTAATATTTTTGTTATATATACATTGTTGCGGTATTTCAGTTCTTGTTTATTTAAGACTTTTAAACAAATAATTTTTGTTAATATTTATCATTTTAGCTTTGTGGAAAATAAAATAATAAGAGAGCCACGATCCGAATTTAAATTTCCAAATTTCATTATTCGTTTTGAGTTGAGCATGTGATAGACAAACAAGAATTAAGAGACTGTTCAATTTGAATTCAAAGACATTTTGAAGTGTGGAACTTGTTTGGTTTTCAAAAACTACTAGCATGTTTTTTTCGCAAAGAAGTAAACACGCAAATAAGTTTTTTAATTAATTAATTTTAAGTTAACGATGTGTTAAAATATCATAATTTAATTATATTCACGAAAGAATCAGGAAGAAATTAACGAAATGAAAGCTTAACTACTTAGGCATTTAGAACGAGATAAAGTGAAGGGTGGAAGTCAGTCATTATAAATATTCTTCTCTTATCAGTTCTTGTGTGGGATACTTTTAACTGGAACAGCTAGCACTTGCGGCCTGTATGTTTAATTAAGTACCTTGATGCAGATTTAAATTCTGCGAAATTTCAACTTCTCTTTAAACGTATTTGAGAAACTAGAGCTAGGGGTCTATTACTAACTACTGTTTAATTTTTAGCTACTATTTATACTATGTTTAGTGGCTAGATACTATTACGGTATGTTTAATGTTCAGATTATATTTATACTACGTTACCTACTATGTTATACTAGGCGTTACCTACTATTTATACTATGATTCATGTTTAGCTACTATTTATACTATGTTTAATGTTTACATACTATTATGATATGTTTAGTGATCAGATTCTATGTTTTGGGTGTTAGATACTATTTACACAATGATTCATGTTTAGCTAATATTTATACTACGTTTAATGTTTAGATACTACTGTGCTATGTTTAATGTTCAGATTCTATTCATACTATGTGTAATGTGTTAGATGCTATTTATACCAAGCTGAATGTGTTATATACTATTTACACTACGTTTAATTTTTAGGTACAACTATGATATGTTTACTGTTTAGATTCCATTTATACTACGTTTAAGTTATTAGATGCTATTTATAGTACCTATGTGTAACGTGATAGATAATATTTATACCATGTTGATTGTATTATATAATATTTATACTACTTTATTTGTTAAATACAATTTATACTATGTTTAATGATCAGATTCTATTTATACTAAGTTTAAGTTATTAGGTGCTACTATTTACACTATGTGTAATGTGTTAGATCATATTTATACCATATTGACTATATTATATATTAGTATTGGCTCTGCTCCAGGACGCTTCTCGTCCCAACTCCACCTCGGCCTACGACCTCAGATGGCTGCTCCGCTTCGCTCGTAGTTGGAAAACTCGTTAAAGGCTCTCGCTAATCTTTGGCTCGTTTGTACCTGTGTGACCGAGCATCACTCAGTATTTTTAACATCTGGATTGTATCTATAATGCATCTATGCGAATACTTAGTGACTTTAAAGGTGGTATAAAAAGAAGTTATATCTATTCGCCTTCTAAGTGACTTGAAAGGTGGTATAAAAAGAAGTTCTGAGTTTAAATTTTAAGCGAACTTTTGCAGACATAAGACCTAGCACATTTGGTCCCTGACGTCAAAAAACCCTATCTGCTAATTTTCATCCAAATCGTTAGAGCCATTAGTGAGATTCCCAAAAATAAATTTATAAATATACAAGAATTACTCGTTTAATAAGATAAGATCTATACTACTTTATTTGTTAGATAATATTTATACTATGTTTAGTACTCAGATTCTATTTATACTATGTTTAAGTTATTAGATGCTATTTATACTAAGTGTAATGTGTTAGATAATATTCAAACCATATTGATTGAATTATATACTATTTATACTATGTTTATTATTCAGATTCTATTTATACTATGTTTAAGTTATTAGATGATATTTATACTACGTGTAATGTGTTAGATAATATTTATGTCATGTTAATTGTATTATAATAATATACTATTTTTATTTGTTAGATACTAGTCTATGTTTAATGATGTGATTCTATTTATAGTTTGTTTAATGATCAGATTATATTTATACTTTGTTTAGTGATCAGATTATATTTATACTATATTTAAGTTATTAGGTGCTATTTATACTATGTGTAATGTGTCAGATAATATTTATACCATCTTGATTGTATTATATACTATTTTAATTGTAAGATACTATTTATACGATGTTTAATCTTCAGCTGCTATTTACACTATGTGTAATGTGTTAGATAATATTTATATCATGTTAATTGTGTTATATACTATTTGTATTTGTTAAAACTATTTGTGTTATGTTTATTTTTGGATAATATTAGTGCTATGTTTCATGTTGAGATACTATTTACGCTATGTTTGTTGCGATACGTGGTGAAGCGTTCTGGTATAGCTAGTCGTGTGAAAAATAAAAATATAACCTATTTAGATAAACGTCACACCTTGCACAATGGTGGATGAGTTTTGTAATACTGCAGTCTAGGCAATAGGGAAAACAAAGAATTGAACAGTTGAAAGGTAATAATATTATACCCTTATTAATTCACTTAGTTAAAGTAGACCATGAAGCTACAAATATAATGTAAACGCCTACGATAAAAATAGTTTTTCCTTGTTTACAAATTGTTTCAAAATTTGTTTATGGTCAAAAAATTAATACTATTAGCCAGAAATTCTTAATTTAAAAAACCTTCATTTTCATGGTAATGTAAATGTTTGAATTTAAATGTCTAAATTATCGAGCAGTAGGTACACAGTAACACCTACTCGATTTATTGGGCAGTTAGGTTTTGACTTCGCTCCTTCTGTAACCAGGAAACATATTTACTTTAACAATTTGGTAACACCAACGGTTATGTTGCTGCAATAATAGCAAGTTAGGCTGTCAGATGCAGCACCACTTGTCATAAAGTTAGGGCATTCAACAGTAGGGTCATTAAATGCAGAGATGTGGGGGAGGGGCACAGTCGGTGCAATGGCCTCTAGGGGCTACTACAGTAATTACATTACCGAGTAATCGAGTAAAGCTACCTCGCATGAAAACCTTTATAAAAAGCATTGTAGTATGAGACTGTGAGGCAGAAAACAGTAAAACAAACACAGAGTATGAAGGTATGGAGCGATAAGTAATTTTTTTTAAATAATAGAGTTTAAGGACGAAGATTTAAGCTTAAAATTTCTGGTTTCTCATGTACATGGTTAAAATCACATGGCCAGAAAATTGAAGCTGATCAGTTTCGATTCTTTTATTTTGTGTGTTTTATTATTTTAAATATGATACATTTTAAATATGTTGTGTACTGTTTGTTGTTCTAAAGTTTTCGACAAGTTAAAATATCTTTCACGCTCATGCAAAATGTGAAAGAATTATAACACAATTTGAGAAGATGTGATGATGGTGACGTAGTTTTAAAGAAACCAGTAATCTGTGTTTTGTAATAAGGATTGTTTGAACAGAGAAATAAGGTAATTTTATAATTTTACACAATTTGAGATATAAAACACTCCTGGTGGATATTGCTTAGTGTTTAAACATAATATGTATTGTCGGGTTATCGGCAGATAATTAAATGCAGGAACAAGAATGAAAATGAAAAAAAGAACATTAACCAGAACAGAAACATAAACAAGAATGGTTTTTGAAAGAGGAAGAGAAGGAACTAAACCGAAAACAGAAATGTAAAGATAATCACAAGATAGGTCACTACACTTATTTTATTTTTGACGTTAATTAGAATAGAATATAATAAATTTATTGCTACAAACTATTAAAATTTTTACAAACAAACAAAAAATAAACGAGCGAGCCATGTTGCAAAATCAACCCCAACAGGTTAAAAACCCAATTACTGGGGTGGCATTTGTACAAAAACAAAAAAAGTCCTACCTAAACTATGTAATCATTAATAAAACAACCGAATAAATGTTCAAACACCCTATATACAAATAAATAATGACTAAAAAATAAAAACCTAACACCTAACTGTTGAGTCCCACCAAAACTTGCAAACCCACAATCAAAGCTGTTTAATGCAGGGAACATCAACTTTGTGAGAGACCACATTATACAGAGTTGACCGACAGAGTTATACCAATAAAATTGACGATTTCAGCGGCGACGACGCATGAACATTGGTTCTATTATGCTCCTGTTAAATATTAGTACAGTAGTTTGATTCTTACCCAGTAAGTAGGTGGAACAAACATATTTGTCTTAGTCTCTCAGGATCCTCGATCATGTGTACATAACTCCTCTCAAGAAACACAACGTCAACAAATTTCACCTAACCGCCTACGAATCGACTTCACCTATCTATTCACAAGATAATAATAACAACAACAGCAAGAACTAGAGTAGGAATAGAGCAAAACAAAATGTGATTGGGAACAAGACTAAGAACAAGATAAACAAAATATCGAGAGCAAGAACTAAAGCAGGGGCAAGATTATTAACCAAACCAAAATCAGAAAGTTGAATATGAATAAGAAATAAAGCAAGACGGAAAACAGGACAAAAAACAAAACAAAAACAGAATCGTAATCATAATAAATAACATCAAGAATAAGATCAAACTACAGAAATGTGCATAGTAACTAAATAGAGCGAGAACTAAAGCCGTTGTGAGAGCAAGAGACGTGTAAAAACTTGAACAGAAAGTCGAAAAAACATAAAGAAGAGTAGGGACTAGGGCAAGAATTATAACAAGAAAAGGAACGTGCAAAATATCGACATATGATCGTAAACATAAACAATAAGAGGAAAGTGATCAACAACAAGAGGAAGACTAAGAACAGGAATACACAAATTACTAAAGCAAGAGAACTGAAGCAGGGCCAAGAGAAACGAAAGGTTTAGTTGCATAAACATGAAGAGCAATATGAACAAGGAAAAACAAGATAAAGAGCATGGACAAGAACTGTAACAAGAAAACGAACAGGTACGTGATGCTGAAAACCAACAAGAGCTATAACATGAAATAAAACGAGAACTAGGGATTCGGGAAATTGGAAATATAATACACGGAAGAGGGATAAGAAACAAAATAAAGAAACGAAACAGACGGAATAAATACCTAAATCCACTACATAATCGACGTTCTAAGTTTTACACATTTTAAACTCCATAACCATAACACTTTAGGCAATTATCTCTAAATTCATCAAAACAATAGGCCTGTTATTCAAAGTCAGAAGCTATTTAAGCTTCTGTCTTAATTGTTTTGGTTTGTTTATGGATAACTAACCAGCAATAATTTTAAGAAATTGTACTAATTGTAACTTGCAAAACTTTTAACTTGCAATAATTTTAAATAAATTTTAGTAGTCAAATTAACAATGCTTATTTTAAAGTTATAATTAAAAGTTTGATCAAAAGGATTTATATTTGTAATCTGTCATTGAAAGAAACTTTAATCAAAGGATCTGAGACTTTTTATTTTTTAATCATAGAATGTAATTTGTCCTGTTGATGAAAAGAAAATTCATTTAATTCTCACTAAAGAAGTCTTCATTTCACCAAAAAATCAATCTTCGAAAATGTTTTCATGAATTATATTACTTACACATAAGATTAAAACATACATTTTACACATGTTATAGATAAGAATCGTATACAATTAAAATATAAATAATTTATAAAACTGAATAAGTAATTAGAAGATTTTACATTACAGTTTATTACTGATAGCATGGATCTATCGATCTATCTAATGGAAACAAACACCAACTTATTACAAAAGCAGGTTTTGCTGCTTCACTAAACCATACAATAATTATATTTGATCCGTAATAACTTATTTACATAAAAGTATGCAATAGAAAATAGGAAAATATATTCAGACGGAACAACTCTTATTAACAAGATTCTATGTTCTAAAATTTGTCGAAAATATTTTATCTAGTCAAACCAATTGCTCGTTAAAATTAATAAATACATGCTTAAATACAAATTGAATAACACAATTCTAAATAGAAAAATATATATTTCTTTTAGAATTGAATTCTTAGTAAGCATTACATTGGAACGTTAAACGTCTTGTTTTTTATAATTAATTGGTTTAAAGCGTTTACGGGATTTAAGGGCAAGATCAAACTAGTCCAGTAATACAGAATGTGAATGATGAAAAGAAAATTAAGCACATAAGAACAGTAAAAGGACTCACAATGATCACATTAGCAATAACGACATTTCAAAGGAAATAATACCAAAATAAATAGACATATTTTTCCTTTATTAGTCGCTTTTTGTTTTTTTAAATATATTTTCCTGCAAGAAATTATCAGATGAAAAAGTCTGTTTTCGCCGTTTTTTCCCACGTTTTAATTGTATCTTTCGACAGCCT
>JAGFPH010010101.1:19744-34893 GCA_018207615.1 Philaenus spumarius
TATAAGAAGGAACGGGAGTTTCAGGAATAGAAGGGTTTAGAGGAATGAGAACATCAAAATGATATGCCCAACTGATGCACCAGTCAGTGGCCTTGTGGCCAGTGAGTAGAAAAGTGAAAGCGAGGGATGGGCGGGATTGGCAAGGTACAGTTATTTGTGCCAGGTTTCTTGTTTCAAGGTTATATACATTTTAAGAAATCGTGATCAGTCTTTAGGCAAAAAAATAAAAAATCCAATTTACCAATATTTTAAATCCTTAAAAAAATTTCGTAAGACTTATAACCGTACAATATTTTGTTTAATTGGAATATCCATCTCATAAATAGTATATACTGTTTGATATTTCACCATGTTTAGACAAATCGTTCATTAGATATAATGATAAATATATAGATCGGGGCAGCAAAATATATAGATAGATGCCCCGATCCGGATTTGCATGGATCGATAGAGAAATCAAAGTTAAATGTATATTAACCATAAAAATATATCAATAAATATATTATACTATAATTTTATGGGGAGTTTTAGTAACTTTGACCCCCCAAACCCATAACATTTCGATTTTTTTTAACCCTTTCTTACTAAGCACCTATGGTCCTAGAGGAAGCTACATACCAAATTTCATTCCAATCCGTTCAATAGTTTTTGAGAAATCTTGGTTTAGTAACTTTGACCCCCCCAAAACCCCTAAAATTTCGAAATTTTTAAAACCTTTCTTAGTTAGCACCTATCGTCCTAGAAGGAGCTACATACCGAATTTCATTCCAATCCGTTTGGTAGTTTTGGAGAAATCGTGATTTAGTAACTTTGACCCCTCCCCAAACCCCCCCTAAGATTTCGAATTTTTTAAAATCCTTTCTTAGTGAGAACCTAAGGCACTAGAGGAAGCTACATACCAAATTTCGTTCCAATCCGTTCAATAGTTTTTGAGATTTCGTGATGAGTCAGTGTGTGAGTGGTATTTGGCTTATATATAGGCCTATATATAAATGAATGTAATTTTGTTTGTCACCTATAGACTCAAAAACTTTTCAACAGATTTCACTGACAATTTCATAGTTTGCCCTTATTAGTGCCGGGAGTATTTATCTGTAAACGTTATTTCTATTACTTACATTTAAAGGTTTAAAATATGGTAACTTCCCCAAAAACAATATACCTTTAATTCCTGTGAGAACATAGAGGTGAAATTTTGTACAATTGATTTTTATGTGATTCATAACAAAATTATAACTCACATTTTAACTATTTGCGCTTAAGTGACGAACACAGGAATACCAACCCCTAAAACAATAAATTATCATTATGTTACTCCCGTTGAAGCTAGAGAGCGAAAAATTGGAACATTGGATGTTACATAGCATAAGTAAACCCATTGAATTTCGGTAACTACTATCTAATGAGTTGAAATGAGGTAACTACTCCTATGCAATAAATGCAAATCCAGTAACGTCCAGCGAATTAAGCTAACAACAGACGAGACACTGGTGTACGGTACACTAGTGTACGGGACACTAAATGTACTATCAATTAAATGTGTGTCAACAGATGAGACACTGAGTAGCGCGCTACCAGATTCTGTGGCTCTACGGTGTCTCTCCCTGCGAGAAGCTGGGACACCGGAAAGTGTCCCGTACACCGGTGTCTCGTCTGTTGTTAGCCCTAGAGAGCTGAAATTCGGTAGATGTTATTCTTAGATTTTATATAAGAAAGAGACAAATTTGCACTTTGATTACTTAAGTCTAAGGGGTGAAATGAGAAAATTACCCTTAAAATAAATAATGATTCGTGCCCTTGCTATGAAGCTAGGTCCTATGAAGACCTTTAACCTTTCACATATTATGTTTAATTTAGATTTAGTAAATAAAAAATAAAAAGTTACATTTACATTATTTGTGTCTAAGGGGGAAAATATTTTTCTTACCTAATATTTTATTTAAAATGTACCTCATTTGTAGTTTTTCCATACGTTTGGGACTTTTGAGCAACAAACTGGTGGAAACAGGATTTACAGAGCTTATTGGTGCATAGCTAATCATTTACGTAGGCCTAAAAGGGAAACATAGATCGATTCGGACGAAACTCACTACGCGGTTTAGGCCATGGAACTCGGATCTGACCATGTATTTTTATGCTAAGTCTCAACATTTATCCAACAGTCCTTCCATTTATTTAATCACACTACGAACGAAGCCGCGGTTACCAGTTAGTTTATAATTAAAAAATACTTGAATTAATTATTCAAAGGCTACTGTTAGAGGTAGTTCCAGGAATGTCGGTTGGTCAACAGTCAAGAAAGAGCTGAATTGTGTATGCCTTGAAGATTTTCACTAGAAGACAAAAGTGAAGACTGGACAATAATATAGTTTTCAGAATGTAAACGATAATTTCACAAAAATGATTGCTAGAGAGATTACTTCGATTTTGGTTTTCTTTTTTACTTAGGCCTAACCCTTTGTCAGTTTATGGAGGAAAATAAATGAGTGTGGTATCCAACATTTGCTGTGCATAAATATGCGCAGCCTGTCTTGGAGGTTCGAACTATAGTGAACTAGAGTAGTCGATTGCGCCATCCCATACAGTGGGGAAACAATGTTATTAGTGCAGTGGGGAAAATTGAAGGTCAGTTTTGGATACTGATTTGATTAGCGATGTAAACACTAGTGTTAATTGAATATAAACATAAACCATATTGACTTGCAAGGGAGTATTCTGGTTAAGATAAATAAATAACAGTTATAACATAAACAAAAATTTCCCTCTTGTTTTGCTATTCAGCTGGGCTCGAGTTATGGCATGCTGCCCCTTTTGTTTCTCCGTATTTTAATAACAACCCTGTTTATGTAAGACACTCGACTTGCATCTTGATGTGGCTTAACTTTGTTTGGTTGCATGGGAATTTCATATGTTTATTAAATATTTATCGTTAATCCCATCAAGCTTCCTCACTATTCACACTATTTTTTCATAGCGCCAAGTCAAAGAGTTCAGAATTTTTCTTCAAATTTATTTCAATTAATTAATTTCGTTACTTTACAAACACAGTTTCCACCACAGGAGACATTAGTTTGTATTAAATTGCTGGTCCCTAGAAAACATCACATTTCTGCGTCTTTCCTTTGGAAGTGAATGGAAGCAGACATAAACTCATTCCAATACAAACTTGTTGCCGTTCATTTCACGTTCTGTCAAAAACTAGGTGAAAGATATAAAGAAGCAGACATGCTACTTCCACAATCACAATAAAGAATGAAACACGTCCACTTTGTCAAAAAGCAAGAAGTTGCAGCGTGTATAAGGTAGTAAATTCTGGTTTTATACATCTAAATCGTAACACGACGATCTTATCCTTCGGGTTTTTCCGTAAACAGTTCGGCTTTCGATACTCGATAAAAACAAATACATTTCTTGTTATTTTCGCTTAATCGGTAAACAGTTTTATAGCTCGCCCTACCTGTAACTGCAATATTTTCAATATTGTTTAGATATCACTCAAATAATGTAGGCTACACTGTAAGCAGAGGTGGTATTTTACAAGTGTAAGCAAACCACTTTTTGGCGCCCCTCTCTCTCCCCCTCCCCGTTCATAAGTCAACTAATCAAAGCATTTTTTATCAAATTGTAATTTTGTCCAAATTTGAAAGGTTAACTTATTACAACACATAAAACCTTACAAATAAGAATTATAATTACAATACAATTAATTTACAGGTTATCATAATGATATTCAACTGCAATAATATTACAAAAATTGTGTCTTTAACTAAATCAAACTAAGAATATCCTGTAATTAAAGTGCATTTGCTTTTTAAAACCTTTTATGTAGCAAGTCAGTGTCCATTTCATTTAACAATTCATTCTCAATTGCCAATGTTGCCAGCCCAATCAAGTGTTCCTGACTCAAAGTAGATCGTAAATATGTTTTTACGTGTAGAAGCTTCTTTTCCCGCTGGCAACTGAGACTGCTAGAGCCAAAAATGTTGGGGAAAGTGTTAATGTAACTGCGCTCGGTTATGAAGGACAATGCTTCAACAGGGAGACTTCTTGGAGGCAGCATAGTAGAAAGTTTAAAAGGTCATCACCATTGATGTCACAGTCTCCTCCATCCCCACCGCTTAAAATGGTTTCAAGTCGTTTACATGATTTCTTCAACTCTCCAGGCCAGGAGTATCAAACATACATTTTAAACTAGCGCTGTGGTTTTCCATGAGATCAAATCTCTTCTGTAAAGAATATTGCTCTGTCAAGCACAACGAAGAAGAAGCTTACTTTAAATGAATCTTGACCAGAGTGCACAGCTTTAGAGTGTCGCGGCACCGACCGCGGCCGCGTAGTTCGCTTTATACCACCCTGATTGTAAGTGCTGTTTGGCTCTGCTGCAACTCAGTTTGGATTTAATTCCCTTGAGATTGAGTTTCATTATAAAAATGTTTTTTGTCAGTTTAATATTTCAGAATTATCATTTACGAATTATTTTAAACAACATTTAAATGTTTTTTTTTAAACATCTTCATCGTTATTAGTGGTTAAAAAATACTTACCGTAATTTAATTATTTTGTAGGTTTGCTTAGAGTCTTTACTGTTCCGTGTAATGAGTGTCTGTCGGTCTGACCTAGCCTCGCAGCTCGTTAGTATAAACTCCTTTTGCAATAAAATTGTTCATGAACAGAACAAATTTGAAATTTGGCAACATTGATAACATATTTTTTAGGACACATTTCATTCATATAAAATGAAAAAAAATCTGTTTGCCCAACGAGTTTGGCATTTGACGCTACAGGGCCAGTTTACTCTACAGTTTTTGGATGCACCCCCTCTATAAACATTCGGAAAATCTAGTAAAACAAAATTAATAAAACTGAATTGTTAACGTTTCTAATATTTATTTCACTTAAACTTTCACACGGTGGACCATGGTTTAAATAATTTATTTTCAACACTGTTGAAACATTGGTTCACTATAAAATAAAGATGGTATCTAAATCTTAATAAATGTATTTTATTTATTTTCTTCACTGTCCGAATATTAATACTTTTCACAACATCGGTGCAGAATTCATTAAAACAATTATTAATGTAATTGCATTAAGTAGGTCTAACAGGCAACTCTATTTGGGCTTAAGCCCTTGTAAGCAAGCTTCATTTGCAAAAAAAAAAAAAAAAAACACATAAAAAACTCTTTACGGGAGCAAAATAGTTCCAATTCATCAGAAAAAGGCAATTGAGAAAGCGCTTGTGATGAAACAAGTGCGGAAGAGTGGGGGAACAACTAGGAGATTTGACTCACATCACTCCACCCTGCCCGGCCATTGGTGCGGTTCTACTGTATCAAGGCGCCTTGCTACTGTATTACATGTTAGGTGCACAGAAACAACGTGGAGCAAAACCTACTTAAGATACAAATACGAACATTTAAAGGTATATTCATATAGGGTTATAGACGCACTTTGATTTTAAAGCGTAAAAATAGTGAACATTCTTAGTGTATTACCTATAAGTCAAACATCTGGTGTTACATACTATATAGTTGCCTTTAGTTTGTAATTTCAAAATTCGTTTGAAATGTTAATTATTTAAATATTAATAGTAAAATTACAACTTATGCTGTAATTCGAATTATTGGGGATGGTCTTGTCTATTTCGATCTCTGTCTCACATTAGCTATGTATAGGTAACCGCTCATCATTTCCTTGAAAATATCAGAGTATACAATAATCCGTTTGCATTAAATTCGCTTTAGATCGTCGTCAAGATTAGTGAGCGAAGCAAGCATCGACTGAGACCCTAGTACAAATAAGCGGCTTTATGCTTAATGACTGACTGATATAGAATCAACGTAGAACCAAAACTACTTAAAATAAAAGTACGACAATTTGAAGTTATATTATTATTCGTATAGACACAATAAGAAATGATTTTGCAAAATGTTGATTTTAAAGTGTAAAAATTCGGGCCTCATTCCCAGCCTTATAACAGATAATACAGCTGATTCGACAAAAGCTTAGCGACACATGTTTGTTTACATTCATTACCATAGCAACCGACTTAGCAAATAATTTATTATAAATCACAACCAACAACTTTGTTTAGGTTAGGTTACAAAAATCAAAACAAACACAAACACAAATCGACGAAAAATGCTTACTATAATATAATACAATTTAAACATCTGTTGTTACATACTATTAATAAAATAGCTGATTTGAATAAAAACTTAACACATTTTTAAGGTAATTCTATATTGAACCAAAACACGTTTATTGAAAACATTTACATTTATTACCATAGGAACCAATTTGATAAATTTGTAATCAGTTAATTAATCTTTACAACTAACGGTTTTTAAGATTAGGTAAAAGCAACTGCAAACAAAAATCATCGAAAAATTCTTACTGTATTATAAGTCAGACTCTGGTGTTACATATTATATTGTTTCCTTTAGTTGGCGGAATAAACTTTTTTGAAATGTTGGTAATTGATTATTTAAATATTAATGGTGAAATTGCATCGCATGCCGCAGCTCGAATTATTGGGGATTTTCATGTCTATTTCAATATCTTTCTTACATTATGTATAAGTCATTGGCCCCCCCCACCCTACTTAGATCCAAGTGCTTCTGTCCTAATCAATAGTGATTTCCGTGGAATTATGAGAGTAGCCAATAATCTGTTTACATTGGCATCGCAATGAGTCGCTGTTGTGGTTGGTGAACGAAGCGAGAAGTGGTGTAGCCCCCAGTTTGGTTATAAATATTATTAAAAGCTTATGCGGAACTTTCTTTTTTTAAATAAAACACTAGAACCTAATGTAACATTATTACTGTTCGGCTGTAATTTTACAAATATATACATTAAATTGTTTCTGCATTCTCCTTAACTCATACAATAATTGTTAAGCAGAATGAACAGATGAAGTACACGAAACAGACTTATAGTTTAGAAAAACATACGGTTTAAAACTTCTTTTAACGTGCTTTAAGCACACACAATTTCTTCCATAACTTTGTCAAATTCTATGCTCTTTGTATTCAGCTTCGATGCAGAGCTCCCACTCTCCATTGGAATAGAAGACAAGCCGTAGATGAGATTTTCCCTATTCGAATCTCAAATTTCCCTTTTTCTGCCCCACCATATTAAAAAATTCCCTTCCTACAAATAAATTCAATTATTTAATAATAGTTGTTTGTGTATCTAGGGTGCAAACTCGAGTTTGTCGCACGAGATGAAGCCGAGGGCGTCAAGAGTGTGACAAATTAAACTTTGCACCCGAGACACACACAACGTTTTTCCTACAGCTATATTTTAAGTTAGTGTTTTAGTTTCTAAAAAGATCTGTTTTACAGAGGTTGGTTCCATAACAATCAAAATTTTCAAAACATAGACTACATCAGCTGTTTACTTTGCGTGTTGTACGCAAGTGTTTAGCCGTGCGATAAAGTAAAACAAAGAGGAATAATTTACTTAACGCTGAACACAAGTAGTTTAGTTTGCGCACTGCTGGGAGTGTGCAAAAACACGCTTTATCAAATAGCTGTAGGAAACAGTAATAATAATAAAAAATAATAATTTCTCGATTTCCCTATTTCGATTTCGAGCTTACACCCTTGGTCTCGGCCTATGCCGGCCTTACGGGGAATCCGGGCCTGATGCACAAACATATTGTGATATTTTGATTTAACTTTCTTTAACTTTGTGTTTTATCTCAATTGTTTTTCGTATTGATTTGGTTTTAAGTTTATGTTAATTTTTTTTAAAGTTATGTTTATTTTTGGAATGTAAATTTAGGACAAGTGCTGAATCCAAAACCTTTCTCCTAAAACATGTTTCTCAAAATAGATATTTAGCTGTCTTAGTTCTCTTCTTCCCAAAAGACAACATTTTAACGTTAATACAGTAATCAGTTAAAGCTAAGACACTACCATTCCATTGTTATAAAATTGCCACTCCAACAATATTTACGTTGTTAGTTTGTTACTAGTTTTAGGCATAGAATCTGAGTCGGACTTAAAGTACATAGTATGTCTAAATAATACTAACTGGAAACAGTTCTTTAGGGTAAGTGATAAAGTTTTTGTTTTGAAAAAAATAAATCAGATACAATAAAAGTTATCGTATAGAAAATCAATTGATACAGAAAAATGTACAAATGAATACTAATAATATTCATGATTTAGTAAACCAATAAAGGCTAAACAGCTGATATTCCCACAACTCGCCCACCCTCGTTTGACGTACTAAGTAGTTTATCTTTAGGCTTTCTTTTCGACTTCTTTTCTTTCCAACCCCTTCATAATATCTTTTCCATTAGGAAATATTTAAAAAATGAAAAGTGGAAAGACGTTTATCGTTAAGTCTGTGCGGGAGGCAGAGCTTTTAAGAAATAAGAATCATAAAATAATCCTCTGAATCATTATAAGTTCAGAGTCATTTCCTGTCTCTTATTAAGAACCTAAATGTGTATCCCATTGAAAAAATTGTTTCACTTCTCTAAGTATTGAATCAAACTAATATAATTTGACGTTTTTTGCTTTTCTAGCTGTCTATACTTAGAAGATTATTTGTTAAACTTTAGAACATAAATTCTTATTAAACTAACATTTAGATTAGTTTGTGGTTCTGAAACCTTTGGCCCACTTCCTAATTATTGATAGAAAAGAAAGAACAGAATCAGACCAGCGGTTAAAATAAACAAGGGGAGATCACATCGTACTTCCGAATTCACATAATATACACAGAGCGCTTAGGTAATTCAAGGGGTCAAAATAAAGAAAAACTTCCCAAAAATTGATGTCCGGAAACTCTTCTTTTATCAGTCAACAGCCATTTTGTTTTTTTACTTAATAATTTATATCGCTCGAACGACTAAACCGAATTATTTGAAACTTCACACGTTAGCCTTATTATCGATGTAAACACATAGTTTAAAAATAATAATCAATATGACGCAGTGATCCGTTTAAAAATGGCGACCATTTAAATAAAAATAACTAGAAACAGTAATTGTGTTTGTAAAAAGTAAATACTAAATTATGTAACCCGTTAAATTACCTACCGAATGACGTAACTGTTCAAACTATCGAACAAAAGGTAACAGTAAAACCACGTCCAGTTGGGTTCAAGATCCATAGGAATAAATCGTAGGCAATAATTAATTTGCAAGATGAATTAAGTTGGTCGCTGCTTTACTGTTATCCGTTGTCCAATGGTTTTGACAGTTATAGGAAATTAAATGACCAACAAAAATGTACTCTTGACGTTATTTATGAAAATCTACGGTTAAATGGCTGCCATTTTAAAACGATTTATGGGAATAAGTTGATAACTTTTTAAATCTCCGTCCTTACGTTGATTTACTGTGACTAAAGACTAAAAGTTAGAACTTCAGGCTATTTTTTTAAATGCTTCTACTTTTGTTATATAAAATAAATAAATTAATGTTATTAACTTATAAATGCTTACAAAAGTACAACGAAGCAATATGTGTTATTTTACTTCAATATATAATATACCAGTAAACAGTTTAGTTAATTTTTGTTATCCTGACTATATATAAAAATTTGTCCTCTTGAAAAAAGACCCTGGTCTCTGCAGAACATATCGGAAGAGACGGAAGATTTCTTCTTCTACGTTGCTCAAGTTTTTTCTACTAGTACTAAACATTTCTACGAGTATTACACTACGTTGCGATTGTAAGAGAACAAGAGAATTTAGACTGAGATTAATCAAAATCTACTGGTTGGGGGATGGGAAAGCGACTCTGTCAGAGAATCCCGCCTCTATCTGCCTACAGCCCATCGGACCAGTTCAACCCCGACCCTTCTCTACGGATCAAAAATACTTTGACCATCAGACCAGTTTAGTACAAACCCTTACCAGAAAGTATACTCTAGGGTAGGTTTTATTAAAGTGTCGCAGATGACGAGCGAATTGAACTGTTACATGTCTGAAGTGGGGTTTATTGTTGATGCTGCTTAATGCCGTTACGTATGTCTTGACTTATAGTTATTTAACACGACTATGCGTTATACTATTTAGTTACTCACGTACGTACTGTCGTTTTTAAAGTAGTTGATAAGTTGAATTCTATAAAAGATTTACATGTTAATAAAAAAGTATACAGGGTTTCCCTAAAAAAACCGTAGCGGGCTATACAGAATCGTATTGTATTCATTGAAATAAATAAAAAATGTTCAGTAAAATGTTTTCGAATACGTTTTTAGTTTAGTCGCAATCCGCCATTTTGTTTTTAAAAAAACTCACTGTAACTCCAGAAATAGATAAGATATCGAGTTAAAATTTGGAATAAGTATTTTGCATGTTAAGATTTACAAGTGTACCAAACACAAAGTATTTATTTTTGTAATTTTCAAAATGGCGGCTGTTACAAATTTTTAAGGTAAAATATCTTGAAAACTGTTAACTTTAAAAAAAATGTACAAGAGACAAAATATTTGTATTTTTTAACGACAGACAAAACGATTTTTTTAACGTTTCTGTAGGTCAAAGGATAACCGAGTTATCGGTTACTTCATTCATATCCAGACTTCTAGCTCGATAAGCTGAGACTACTCAGTTTCTCTTAGGTCATTGTGCTCCAAATAATTTGTATTATTTTAAATTTTTTTCAAACGTATGACATGTTTGTAAAATAAAGCTACACATAACTGTATAGTTTTTAATTTAACTTTTTTTTGTAATAACCTTCGGGCATCGTATCGCCGGGTCTGCGTAGTTTAGGCTACGTTACGCCACTTTCTGCAATCCATAAAACACGTTCACAGTCAGCGTGAGTGCATAACTTATAAGGTGAAGGGTACCTGCCACAACTTGCCTTCTCCGAAATTAATTAGAGACCTAACCGTCAAACAAATTTTATGCTTTGTGGAAGAGGATTTTTTTAAAGTTGATGTTTTATGATAGACCATATTACAGAAAAATAAAAAGGGAAATAAAATAAGACAAATAAGGAGATTGAATAATATTTATTTGTGTCTTAAGGTAGGAAAGTATCTCTTTATCGTCCCGAAAGGAAATGTTTTTTTCGAGGGCTTCTAAGACACTTTCTTCCCGTAAGACACACATGTTTCCTCCAGCTACAGTTTTAGTAAATAATTTGCATTTTACTACGGAAGAAACTTTATTAAAACATTTATATTCATATTTACACAAACAATTGAGGTTATGCCAAAAATACACAGGTACGGAAATTCATTGATGCATTGTTGTTTCAGAAACTGTTTTACTAACATTTGATTTAGCCCCTATAGGCGGGTGACAAAGTTAATTCAATGCTTTTTATATGGACAATTTTCCGCACCCCTGATGATAAGCTATTAAAGAAGCAGAAAATATCTCTTAATAAAGAGATAAAGGGAGAAAAGAATACTAAAATAACACGTACCTGACCCCATCTTAAAATTAAATGTAACCTATGGAATAAGTAAATATTGAGCTTGACTTATGAGATATATTTGATAGAATAACAATTGAGCACAGAACTCAAAACTAATATTATAATTAACTCTAAACCGTTACAACGACATAATCACTGATACATGAGCTACAATATTCAAACTACAACTTAAAATAATTATTGTAAATAAATAAATAGTTTGAGTTAATAAACGTATACGTTGTGAGATTCTGTGTTCAAGTTTTATTTGATAAAACCTATGGAATGTATAATTACGCTTTTTGGTTTCTTTTTAAATTCGATTTATTTTTAATTATTAGTTATATGATCATCGTTTACAATATTTTGTCTACTCTTCATTCGCCGTTTTCTTCATACATATCTATACTAACTAGATGATATTTAGGCCTATTGATTTGTTTTCATTTAAACACTTGGCCATTGTTTATAACACTTCCGTGGTGGAATTTATTTGAGTCAAGGGTGCGTGGATGCCTTGGATTGAGTGTTCTCACTTTATCGTGCTGACTGGCGGGATTGTTATCAAAAGAGGAGATATTTATTTGGGCACGTCGAGATCTGCAGATACAGGGCAGTAGGACGGAGGGGGATTAGTGTCAAGATGGCGTGAGGGAAATGAAAGTAAGGAGTTGGATAAGTAGTTGATGTGATCAATTTTTACTGTAGCTTATGAGGCAGTAATCTGCGCCTTTCTCGGTTATTCTAAACAAGGATCAAATAAATATTTGCGTAACATTTTAATAAGCTTTTGATTGATCAAATATAATTTGGAGGTTAAGAAATGCAAGTTATTAATCTACGTACAGGGAGTCCCAAAAAACCGTAGCGGCCTATGCAGGATTGTATTGTATCCATTGAAATAAATTTAAAAAATGTTCAGTAACATTTTTCCGAATTCTGCTGAGTTTAGTCGCAATCAGCCATTTTGTCTTTTTTTACAAAAACTCAATGTAACTCCAGAAACATAAGAGGTATCGAGTTAAAATTTGGAGTAAGTATTTTGCATGTTAAGATTTACAAGTGTACCAAATACAAAAAATTTATTTGTATAATTTTTAAAAGGTCGGCCGATACAAACTTTTAAGATGGAATATCTTGAAAACCATTAACTTTAAAAAAAAAAAAAATGAACAAGTGAGACAAAATACATGGAGATGGAAATTATTGTTTGAAAACCTACCAAAAATGTATTAAAACAACTTTATTAAACCTTTTGTTAAAAGTAGTTCCTGCCGATTTCTGAGGTATAAGACAAAAGCTCGTAGCCTTTAGGAACAATTTAAGATGTTACACAACTCTTAAAGTTGGAAAAGTGACGTCCAAAAGACGTTAGTACGAAGTGTAGCCTTTGTTTTCACTGTTTTACACAAGGTGTAGAAGAGCCTCAAAAGAAACAATTTTAATTAATAGATTATAATAAAATTCAAATGAGATTATATTATAAATTAGGTAATATTTTTCAAGAAACCAAAATCAATTTATTTTATTTCAAAATGCTCGTATGTATAACTTATAAAAGTTAGAAGGTGTGAATGCTGCTAACGAGAAATATTAACACAATCACCTTTTTCCGAGACGCATTTTGTTTTCGAAATCTGTTATGTATATTAACCAGGTTTATGCATTAGCTAGATTTAAAGTTCAACTAAAAAGATAATGTTATTTTAACTGTAATTTTGTTTAAATTTACAATTGATTGTGTAAGTGGTTTCGTAAAACAATAAAATTATTATTTAATAAAATTAATCAAACTGAAGATAAAATGTTTAGTGAAAATAACTCATAAAACCTACAGTACGCGTTAAAGTAATTGAAATACGCATTTCAAGGATCACATGAAGAGTCGCAATTACACAAAAACTGCTTTCATGATCTATTCTGAAGCATTGATAACTTCATAGATTACAGCTGTTACTATACTGTTCTCGTTGTGACGTCAGCTGTTCATCTCGAGTTAATGAAGTCATAAATTATAATGAATAAAACTTGAAACGAATTTAGAGCTCTAGTTAATCAGATACATTAACCTACAAAAACAAGATGGCGTTGTAAAGACTAAGTTACTGTCTTTAAGTACACACGACATCGGTTGGATATTGACTTTGTAGAAAACTTGAAGAAACGAATATTCTCCATAGCCATAATTTGTATCTTCTAATCTACTAAAATACTTTGTTTCTTGAAGATTAATAGTAGAAAAATGAAGAAAAATATACATTTCGGATGAATCTTAGTGAGGTTTCCATAGTAACGACACCGTCAATGTTGGATCAGGTATTACTTGGCCAAGAACATTTTATGCGGAAAATATGCAAACTACGGTTTGACAGATCTTTTGCGCATGCTTTCTGTTTGTATTATTTTAAGTATTTTAATTTAGAGGTGGAAGGGCAATGCTACCACTAGCGCTTCTACAGTAAAAACGTTGATCGGGATAAAACACTTTACTAGGACAATTTTTCCATCCTGCTGGCAACAAGTCATGTCTTTCCTAAATTTTGACAGACGCTTTATTTTCTGAAAAATAGATGGCATTAGAAATGCTCTATACATGCAAACAGTGTATAAGTTCATTTTTGTTCTAAAGGATATTGTTCTTTTAGGCGGGGTGAAATTAAGTAAAGGAAAAAATTCAAAATGGCAGAATAATTAACCTCCTCCAATAGCGGTTCAGGGCCACAATGATTGCACAACTGATATAAACCCTAGGTTTTTGAATAACATGACGACGTAGTAAGCGTCTAGCAAGACTTCGTCCACCAGAAGGCACGTAATTAGAAAAAAAAAAAACTGTTTCTGAAGAAGCGAAATATTGTCAGCTTTCGCGAAACGTAAGACAATTTGTGTGATTTCCGGATATTTTATGTTTTTTTGTTGATTTTGTCTATGTCGACCGTGTCAAAACGGTAAATTTTCGTGTGTATTTGTTGTTGTTAGCAATCGATAACAAAAAGCACAAGTGATTACGTGGTGTCCAAAATAAGATGGGTCTAGAATAAAAACATGTTTAAATAAGTACAAGTTCATGTAAAAAGTGTTTTTTCGCTAGCTTTTCCTAATAGTTAGTTTTATGTCAAAAATAATAATAATGCGAAAGTAGGCCTACACATCTTTTTATTTCCGTAATAACCTTAGTTTTTCCGTATGCCAAGTGACAAACTGTATTTAAAAAAATTGTATATTTAACTTTGGAAATTTTTAAAGAAAGACCTCCAATTTGGTCTAAATGTAACGACTTTGTATGGTAACTAAGATAAATATGTGGGATCAATTTCCCTGGGGGCTAATACATGTTCACGCTATATGACTAAAACATTTTTGATCTAAAGAAAAGTGTTAAACCGAATACTATATTTTAACAGGAATACTATATCTGTATACAGGATGTAGAAGATAGTGACACGCATGGACACATTTCCACAACGCCAGCAGATTAGGACAAGCTGATTAGGAAATCAAGGAAATCAGGCAAGCGGTAGTAGGACTTATCACGCCTGAAGTCTGGATTATTGGCAAAATGGGCATAGCTTTAGATTTGCGCAGTACCTATGGAAATCAATTCCAACATCTGATACACAAATTCATCTGATAACAATGTTCTAATATATTTTAAGAACCCCTATTGTAGAACATATAATATAAGTATTTAAATAAGTTTTTAATTAACATGTTTATTATCCATGTAAAATTCTTATTTCATTATTATTATTAT
>JAGFPH010010102.1:0-13223 GCA_018207615.1 Philaenus spumarius
TTATATTACAAGGGTTTAAGTTCGGTCAAGTCCGGGTAAGATCGGTATAAACAGTTATATAATGCATTTTACATTATATTACAAGGGTTTAAGTTCGGTCAAGTCCGGGTAAGATCGGTAGAAACAGTTATATAATGCATTTTACATTATATTACAAGTGCATAGCGAGACAAGGGTTTAAGTTCGGTCAAGCCCGGGTTTTATTTCGGGTAAGATCGCCATAAACAGTTATATAATGTATTTTACATTATATTACAAGGGCCCAGCGAAGCCTTAAGTTCGGTTAACCTCGGGTAACCTCGGGTAAGATCGGTAGAAACAGTTATATATAGAACTCTACCAGAACGCGCCACCGTCGGACAGGCCGTTGATTCTCTACCAGAAAGCGCTGCCGTCGAACGGGGTGATAGTTCCAAGATGCTCTACCAGAAAGCGCTGCCGTCGAACGGGGTGGTTGATTCTCTACCACAACGCGCTACCGTCGGACAGGCCATTGATTCTCTACCAGAACGCGCTACCGTCGGACGGTCGCCTTGTGATATAACGTAAAACACATTATATAACTAAAACCCGAGTCCGACCGAACGTAGGTGGCCCTTGTGATATAATGCAAAACACATTATACAATCCCGAACACTAGTCCGGGCGGTAGAAACAGTTATATAATGCATTTTACATTATATTACAGCGAAGCCTTACGTTCGGTTGGACTCGGAAAAGATCGATAGAAACAGTTATATAATGCATTTTACATTATATTACAGCGAAGCCTTACGTTCGGTAGGGTTTAAGTTCGGTCATGTCCGGGCGGTAGAAACAGTTATATAATGCATTTTACATTATATTACAAGTGCACAGCCTTACGTTCGGTTGGACTCGGAAAAGATCGATTAATATAATGTATTTTACATTATATTACAAGTACAAGTACGGCAGCTGTTAAACTTATATACTCGACTAAAACGTTCTATACCAAGAGAGACGCCGTAGCTCAATCGGTTACGTCGTGGACTTTGGCTCTGGTGGTAGCCGGTTCGAATCTCAGTGATACCCATACTTTTTTAAAAGAAAATAATTTAAATAAAATCAAAAAAAACAAAATGGCGGAAAAAAGATGGCGGAAACAAAATGGCGGAAAAAAGATGGCGGCATAGCATGGGTCGGGTCCAGGTGAAGCCTAAATGGGCGTGGTCTAAGTCACGTGACCAAATCCGGCCCTCTGATTGGTTTTACGCTATATCACCGTCGTCTCTACTTTAATAATTGAAAATATTTGAGAATTATCAGAGACTGACATGGAAAAGTTACTAAGAGAGGAAATTTTTAATTTTTGGGTTATAAACAAACTTCTAGCAGGAAAGTTGTAGCCAATGAATTAATCTAAACTATCCAATTCACCGATATGTGATAAAATGATTACATCATTACGTACATTCAAAGAAATAAAATTAGAGATCAATGATGGAAAAAGAAAATCGAAATTACGTAAAAAATTGAGTTGCATATTTAACTAGCTGGCCCGATCCGGCTTTGCACGGATAGACAAATCAAAGTTATTTAAAATCATTTGTATAGTAAAAAAAATATATATATATCAATAAATATATTACACTATGTATTTCTTATGGAGATTTTTAGTAACTCTGACCCCCCCCCCCTAAACCCCCAATAAAATTTAGATTTCTTTGAAAACCTTTCTTAGCTAGTACCTAGGCCCCTAGAGGGAGCAACATACCAAATTTCATTCAAATCCGTTCGATCGTTTTTTTGAGTAATTTGACTCCCCTCCTAAACCCCCTTAAAAATTCGAATTTTTTGAAAACCTCTCTTAGAGAGCACCTAAGGAAATGGAGGAAGTTACATACCAAATTTTATTCCAATCCGTTTGGTGTTTTTTTTTTTTAGAAGGACTACCCGAAACCCTCCTATACTTCGAATTTTTTGAAAACCTTTCTTAGCAAACACCTAGAGCCCTAGAGGAAGCTACATACCAAATTTCATTCCAATCTATTCGGTGGTTTTTGAGATTTCGTGATGAGTGGGTGAGTGGTATTTGGATTATATATATATATATAGATTAAAAGAATTACCTTATAATAATGATATTATCTTTTAATCTTTAACCTCCAACTTAGGTTTTTGTGTCCACTTAAATAATATAAAATTGTAATTATAAATTTTAATTAGTTTATGTTAAAATAAAATGCTTACTTTTTTCTAGCTGGCATAATTACCTGGGGACAAGTGATTTAATATATTACCTTAAAATAACAATATGTACATAAACGTTATTCCCGTATCAAACAACTGTACTTCAGGAGTGGCGGCGCCGCACCTCCTCGCGCTCATTTAAAAAACAATTTCATAATAATGTAATGATGTTATAGAGCCCTGGTTGGTTACACCATTCCCAAGGTGCTGGTAGTTGTTGTAATACAAAACATCCCTCTATATTATTATATATAGCCTAGACTTATTTTAAACAAAATACTTACCTCGCGGTGGGAGGCAGGCGGGTGTGAGCTTAAATACTGGAGTTGCTAGGGTGATGATAGCAATGTCTCCTCCTTCTTGAGTCTGGCTATAGTCTGGATGCACGTTTACTTTTGACATTTCGACGTATTCTAGATCATCTCTGTCTTGGAGATCACATCTGTTGAGAAGTTTGAATACCACCCAATAAAGGTTTTCAGGTCTTGCTTTATTTCTGAAACAAAGTAATGCAGTACAGATAGTGCCAAGTAGAGTGAAGCGTCACTTGAGCAGTGCTGTAACGTCTTACCCTCTCCTACTCGATTGTGAGTCTTCAGTACAGTCACCACCAAAAAGTGTTGATATACAATCAACACGACTACATAGCAGACATGAATTAGGTAGGGCAGGCGGCTCTGACTGTACTTTGCCGAGAGAGGGGAAATGTGGTGGGAGCCGGCGTAGGAGACTTGCACACTCCCTCTTCACGCTCCATCCTAATTGGCGATACCTGTAACAGCCTATATTGTTGTTATGTAGTGTTGATAACTAACAATTACTCATGCAAAATAATATCATACATTTATTTTCGTAGATAAAACGCTAAAACATTTTCATTCTAGTACGAAAAATCTAAACAGATGGTTACTTCCGGTTAAAAAAAGTGCTTCCAGTTGATCGATTATTGGGTAACGAACTCGTCCGAGCGACTTCAACAACCAAGGTGTACCAAATTTGGACCAAATCGGACTTAAAAAGCATCCGTTTAGAGTTCGAAGACATATATACATATAAAATGTTTATTGACAGCCCAAAACTTGTTCCGGGTACCATGATCGGTGCTCATTTACTGCTCCCGACCTTAGGTCTCGCCATATGTGTCACTACAATAGCTCATCTTTAGTATGAGATTTCCCTAATAAGTAACACATCGTTACTCCCATCTACAAAACATCACGAACTCTCAAGATCCGCAATGTGTACAGACTTATAGAATATGTAAAAATAGCCAACTTCCTGGAACAATGTAGGGAAGCATGGTATTTAGTTAGGAATTGTATAGTTAAGAGTTAGTTGAATGTTGGAATTTCACAAATAAAAACGATCCTTCAACTCTCAGTTCGCACCAAAATTTGTGTTGGAAATAGAGGATGCGTGCTCGTGATATTGCCATTGTCGTTCAAATGCAGTCACTCGTGTGACTCAAGATACGAATCATCTAGACTTAGTTAACAGATATAAACCCAATTGATATTTTTTCTGCAAATGTGGTAGAACAATTTAATTAAAATTATTGCTGAAGATAAGTTCTGCAAAAATGCAGCGAGTTCTTTACACGTCATATTACTGGGGCAATATTTCTATTTATTACATTTATATTACCGATGTTATAAAACCTAATTTTTTAATAAACTAGGTTACATACCTTACGTACCGTCAACAGTTCTGTAATTTAATTAACGACGACCGGTTTCGGAAGCTTACACTATGCTTCCATGGTCAAGTCATAAGATACACAAAACACAAATAACAAAAAGCACACCTAACATTAAATAAAACAACACATGTCCAACATTAATAAATAAAAAACAAAAAACACACGACACACTTTTCCGAGTTTTCCAAACTGAGTTCGGAGTTCCGAACGACCGGCTGGCCAGCATGCTCGAAGTGTTGCATAGCGTAAGCTTCCGAAACCGGTCGTCGCCAATTAAAGGACAGAACTGTTGACGGTACCTAAGGTATGTAACCTAGTTTATTAATAATTACAGTTCAGGAGGCAAACAATCATGTACTAATTTTTTAACTTCAAACTGCTTTATCTCAGAAACCATTTGAGATACAATAATGATTCAAAATATTCCATTCCCGTCGATGAATAAAATTAGCTCTATTCCATGACTATTTCTCGTCAAGTAGATACAGTATCCATTTCACTTTGTATGGGAAAACCTAGTTAAATTTAAAATAACTTTATCTCGTCAATTATTTGAGTTATAGCAATTACTAGCTGACCCGTACGGCGTTGCCCGTGGTGGTTGGTATTTTCAATCTTTTTAGCGTAATTGTATTCTTTTTAAGTGTTCAGTCAGTGAGTGGTATTTGGCTTTTATATATATAGATCTTAAATAATAAAAGCACTATTGTCATAATAATAAATGATCTGAAATTATGATTTTAGTAACTTTGATTACCCCAAGCCCCTCCTAAACTTTCGAAATTTTTCAAACCCTTTCTTAGTGAGCACCTATGGCCCTAGAGGAAGCTACATACCAAATTCCATTCCAATCCGTTCCGTAGTTTTGAAAAAATCGTGATTTAATAACTTTGATCCCCCAAACCCCCCCTAAAATTTCGAAATTTTTCATACCCTTTCTTAGTGAGCACCTATGGCCCTAGATGAAGCTACATACCAAATATCATTCCAATCTGTTCGGTAATTTTGGAGAAATCGTGATTTAGTAATTTTTACCCCCAGAACCCCCCTAAAATTTCCATTTTTTTTAAACCCTTTTTTAGTGAACACGTAAGTGCCATAAGGCACTAGAGGAAGCTACGTACCAAATTTCATTCCAATCCGTTCGGTTGTTTTGAAGAAATCGTGATTTAATAACTTTGATCCCCCCCCCAAAACCCCCCTAAAATTTCGAATTTTTTCAAACCCTTTCTTAGTAAACACCTATGGCCCTAGAGGAAGCTACATACCAAATTTCATTCCAAACCGTTCGGTAGTTATGAAGAAATCGTTTTTTAATAACTCTGATCCCAAACCCCCCTAAAATTTCGAATTTTTTCAAACCCTTTCTTAGTGAGCACCTATGGCCCTAGAGGAAGCTACATACCAAATTTTATTTTTAATCCGTTCGGTAGTTTTTGACAAATCGCGATGAGTGTGTGAGTGAGTGGTATTTCGCTTTTATATATATAGATTAAAATACGAAAATGTATTATTCCCGGCACCAAACTGAACGGGCCCAATATATTACAATTAATTATAGGAGGTGCCACAAAAACCTACTTACCTTAATGGGAAAACTATGATACATTTAAAACTGTTTATCTATTAAATAGTATTCGAGGTACAACTATTCAAATATGAGGATATTCCATTCAATTGGGGGGTTAACGCGCGAAGCACGCATGTAACTTCTTTAGAGTATATTTATATTGTCCATTGAATTAGAGTTAGTTTAATAGAATAGTTCCCATCATGCTTTGTTACTAGGCTTTTCCAAACAATTTACAAACTCCTTGAATTAATTGATTGCATTCGCGTACAATAACTTCGTAAAATGTGTGAACTGAAATATGATATTTCAAACTACCAGTAATTTATGTTTATAATTTTATGTTTTCCGAATGACAGCTTACTCTTTATCAAAATTATACAGTTTTGACACTTGTAATCTTTTTGCATGGTATTCCTCAAGGTTGTGTGCTCTAGACATATTTTGACCGAAACGACATTCACATTATCTCCTTGAGTTTAGTATAGATAGTACAAACGATTAAAATTGTTTATCTTCTTTCAATTTGTATAAAGTAAAACTTCAACCGTAAACGCCAACTTACATTGCTTATAATAAAAAACATTTTTGAAAAAAATAAACCAACGGGATTTTTAGCTTGGTAAATGTGTCCAATTATAAGATTACAAAACTGTAGGCCTATTTAGGTATAGTTTAGGTTTAGGTTAAAATTTATTTCAATTTGGCGCCGACTTCAAAAATTTTGTTGCATCGGTTTTGAATAAATTACGTTTGTTCAGTATACTAATTATTTTTTTACTTTTTAGTTTCTGCATTTATATATATATATATATATTTTTTTTAAGTTGGTTTATTTTTTCTAATTTTTTCGATTTTTAGTGTGATGTGCAGATTATTAAAGAAAATTTGTTCTTCGAAAAAAATGTTTATGATTTTTCCGCCACCTCGAAACTGTTTTTTAAATAACTGTGGTGCATATTAAAACGTGGGTTAAAAGAAGCCGCCATTTAACACAAGAAAGCAGACAGAATGTTTCATTTTCACACATTGTGGATTTCCTGTACAAATTTGAGAAGTTTTCCTTATTTACTTGACCGAAGACGGGTACAACAGCTATACAAAATTTGGTATGACAAATATAAATATCTGTTCCTTATTTACATGACCGACGCCTTGTACGACTGCTATAAAAAGTTCTACTTATTTACTTAAACTAAGCCTAGTAAGACAGATAAAAACATGTCCTTATTTACCTGACCGAATCCTGGTAGGACATCTATAAACAGTTTTTCGTTATTTACCTGACGAAAGCTGGGTACGACAGCTATAAAAAATTTCACTTATTTACCTGAACTAAGTTAGATATGACATTTATAAAATTATTTACTTATTCATATGAACGAAGCCGGGTACGACAGCGTAACAAGTTTTCCTTATTTACCTGACCGAAGTCGGATACGACTGTTATAAAAAAGTTTCACTTACCTGAACTAAGCTGGTACGACAGCAATAAACCAGTAATCTATTGCACTAGAGAAAATTGAATGGATTCGTGGAAATACATTTCGTTTAGATACCCATGCAAAAAAGTGTCCAACGGGTCAATAGAAGTTTTTACTTCAAAAATATTTATCGAAATCGGTTCATTAGTTGGAATAATCGCAGGACAAACATAAACACATATAATTATTTCTAATAGAATACAGTTAGCAAAATGTGTAATCGACTTTACAGTATAATTACGCCCCAGTGAAAATGTTATGGTTTTATACAGTCAAGAGAGATGTCTTATTCTTAAAACGAGTAAATAAATCTATTGCCTGAGATTATAAATAAGATCTCCAGAAGACACAATGTTATGGTCTAGATTGCGGTATTCCGCGTTTTACCTTTCAAAGCAATGTGCGGCCGACAGAACATGCCTGTCGGTGATCAAAGTCCCTGCACACTGGACTATAATGTCTTCATAAGGTGTGACATCGGACTTAAGGACTAATGCGGCGAACCAAGGATATCTGAGACCGGTTACCGACTCTCCTCCGACTATCCTCGACCATGACGATCCGTAAGGAGAAACTCCACACGATTGCGTTGCTGCAAAAAACATTTCATATTTCAATAGGACTCAACACTACCGGTTAGACTTGTATGTAGCGCATACAAAGTCATCTTAAAAAATGTAAAAGTTTTAGTACAATAATTGAATAGCTGCCTGGAAGAATGTTGTAATGAAAGAAATTTTGAAAATTGTTTTATTTTGGGAAAACCGAGTATGCAACATTAGGAATCATTTGCTGCTATCTGTGGATTCAATTTTTTACCAACTCATCTGTTTTCATTTTTCGATTCTGTGGAACAATGTTGTATGGAACAATGAAGGCCAACGTAACTTCTTTCTTTCTTCAGTTTGTGTATTCTTCTCTGACAACTTCTGTTTATAACGATATAAATCACACAATATTAAACAAAATTTAAAGTTTACAAAATTATTCCCAAGCTACCAGCAGAGGTTTTAAAAAATTATTCATGTACATACATAAATACTGTAGTGAAATCATACAAAACATCACAATTTGGAGACCAGGTAACTAATCATATTCCGTCAGCTTGGAATCGAGCTAACCACCGTTTGCTTTACTTCCGCTCTCCTTCCTTCTAAACGCAGACGTGGCAAGCTACATGGTCTCTAGACGGGATTCGAATCTGGCTTTCGATCAGTAAGAAACCACGCTGTCCTCTCGGCTAAGGCTTACCTTACACAACTGGTAAATTAACAACTCTTAGTTATTTTACGTTCTCTTAATCTGACTCTACAAAGAATACATGGACAAGTAAAAACAAATACTTCAGCTCCACCTAGGAGTAGTTATAACAAGCTTACGTGGTTTTCTCTTAACAATCATCTGAAGCGAGAGGTAAATTTAAAGAATTAGACATAAAGAATGTCATATTGCTTATCTTGTCCCTTAATTCATGTAACGTTATTCCACTTGTGATAGCATTAAAGTTTCATATTTTAAAAGCATGTTTATTTATAGGTCAAAATTCAGACCAACTTATCTTTTTTAAAGTTATAATTATTTAATAAAGAGGTAAATATTTTCAAAATGTTAAAGCTATAAGTTTTTTCAATGCTGAATAAAAATATGTTATTTGTATCTTAGAACGATCTTACAGGTGGCTATTCAATTATAAAATTTTCATTACAGTTATATTAAATTTCTACTTATCGGTAATTGCATAGTAATTTAAATCATGCATTCATTTCTTATAAGCATGCGGATATTTTAATGATACGCCTAAAGTAATACAAGGTAAAGTAATAAATTTATCTATCAGTAAATACAGTGGAAAAATAAATACAAACAAAATTAAGACATTATTACATAGGTAATAACAAAAACTATGAAAATAATCTAATTTACAGACAAATAAAAAGTTCATGGTTTCTGTTTTAAACCGTAATCTATGAATTTCTCAACATTCACCCTAAAAACTTATTCGATAAGCAAACAAAAGTCAAAATAATTAATAAGTAAATAAATAAATAAGTAAATAAATAAGTAATAATAATAACAGAGATAATTAAACCTCAAGGTTTTTGAACTTTGTGGCTATGGTCCACAATTTTGGACTTTTCTTGGCTTCATGTACATTTTAACATCTAGAAAACTAATCAAAATCTTACAATACTTTATGTGTCCGTGCTGGGTCGTTTAAGATTTGGGGAACGATATGTGTGCATTCAGAAATGTTCTAATTTAATAATTGCTAACGTATTCATTTTGTATATGTTTACTTAAATTCGTTAAATCTAGAACTTTCTTTTGATATATTTGTTGATTGAATTCGAAACAATATGTTTGTTACCTGCAAGAAATTTGATGTTGGCGTCCTTCATATTGCTTTTGAAATGAGAACGTCATTAGACGCGTTGGTCGATTTTTGGATTTTTAAAGTCTAATGAGTTCGCGTCACCAACATGCTGTAATAACAGCATATATAAAAGTAGCCATAAGTATGACTTCTTGCGCAGGCCTACATTGTATACTATTGTATCTACGTAAATTTCTTTACCATTTTGACTAAGATTGTGACATTAGTGCTGTGTATATGTATACACGTAAGCAAAGTTAAATTAACTACATGGAAAGTTTAATGTGTACCGTTTACCATGTATTGTTTAAATTGTGTTATATTTGACAAAAATTCTAGAAAACATACTTAAATGATGCAATTTAAACCTAAAAATGCTAATTTACTTGTATTTCAAATTTAAGGTTTATACCATAGAAATTTAAGGTTGAAAATGTCTATACTGAAATGGCAAAATTATTGTTTGTTATTTTTAAATGTCTAAATTTGATAACGTGGTTGCTATGGTAATGAATATAGGCCTACACGCATTAAAGAAACGGGTAGGTTCAGTAACGTCTAACTTAAAATTGTGTTGATCAAATTTCGGATTAAACCAATATAACCTCCAATAACTGTTTTCCCTTCTATTGGCAATCCTACGACTGCTTTCTTTTTTTCCGTTATGCATATCGTCCGGCGGACCGGCTATTTAGGCGTGAAGTCCAGACTACCCTACTACATGGCTTGATAAAACGCATAACACTATTCCCTACAAACAGATAGACTTTGTATAACATGAAGATTACGAATAGTTTGTCATACAAAAAAATGGGTATGCATATGACCACACAATAGAAGTGAAAACTTCTACATGAATTTTACAGGGTGTAAAATTAATGTTGATTAACTACTGGATTTTATTAACATTTTATTTCCTGGTTAATAAATAAATAAAATAATTACAATTATTTTCAAATTTTTAGTTTGGTTTGCTTTTAAAGCGTATTTTTTTAGTTTTTAAACTACTATTTATTTTCTTATTTTTTAGTCTGGGGTCCATGATCAGTGCTCACTTACTACACCCAACAAAATTATTGAGCTCCCGAAGTTTTAGTATGTCGTCGTGAATCACCCTGTATATAAAGTTTTTAATGACACCCGAAAACGTGTTCTGGGGACCATGATCAGTGCTCACTTACTACACCCAACAAAATTAATATTGCATTGTCATCGGTCCTTGATAAGTGAACAAAGTTTCAAATCAATCCGTCGTTTTGAAGGGGGTGAAAATCACGTCGTGTTCTGGGGACCATGATCAGTGCTCACTTACTACACCCAAATAATTAATATTGCATTGTCATCGGTCCTTGTTCTTCATATATACTATACACAAGTATATATGTATAAGAGGGTATACATAATCAACACACAGATCTAAGCGAAAATGTTGCGTTGCGTGACGTGACGTGAAACGGCGATTTACCTCCCTACAAAAAAAAATACCCAACGTCGCTATAGAAGTTTTCACTTCAAAAATGGAATTTCCTTTTTTCATCGCATGGAATATCATTATTCCAATGAATATTTCAAGATAAATAAATATGAACATTAAAATGAAGACTTACTGCCCGTTGGTGACCAACGCTTGCTATGAATACATTCTGAAACATAAATACAAATAAATAATTAAATACGAAACATTTACGTACCAACATACCATGCAAGTTGAAAAGCAATTACTTGGTGCCGACAAAAAACACTGAAAGAAGTTACAAGAAACGCGTTTAAATTTATCGTCACTGATTCCCTTTTGTTCTTATCAGAGAAGTTTAACGAAGCTAATGGACAACACATTTACCGGTTCTTTTAAAAAATGTAAATCTCAAATTTTTAGCGTTGACTACCAAGAGAAGAAATAACTCTTATAGGATGCCTTATCACTGTCTGGCTCGATTGATGTTTTTTTGAACGGAAAAAATATCAAAATGAAATTTGACATAGTTTTAAAGACTGCAAACCCTCAAATTTACGTTCTCTCAGATAAATACAGAATTTAACAAGCTTATCCAAATGACATAAGTTAAAAATAACACCATATATAAATCAACTAGCTGACCCGTACTTCGTTGCCAGTTGTGGTGGTAACTTTGATCCTCCCAAACCCCTCCTAAAATTTCGAAATTTTTCATACCCTTTCTTAGTGAGCACCTATGGCCCTAGAGAAAGCTACATACCAAATTTCATTTCAATCCGTTCGGTAGTTTTTGAGAAATCGTGGTGAGTGAGTCAGTGAGTAAGTTCTTATTTGTTACTCGAAACTCAAATAGCTGAATTTAGTTTTAATTAATATTTTCACAATTTAAATGTTCCTTTTTTAAACACTAAATGTTCATTTTTATAGCCTACTTTTAAATTCCACTAAATCTACCAGTGTCTGCAAAATTCGGTAACTTGAAAGACTGGGAGAAATTATCTTAGAAACGATCTACCATCAACTGGAATATCCAAGAATTAAAATGCAGCATAATTATTAATCTACTCTCTCGTTATACATAACAACAACAAAAAAACACGATAGTTACATAACTAAATAATATTACAGACTGCTGTGCAAGTTTATAACTGTAACCATTTCAAGTAAAAAAGATTGCATACAATGTAATTACGTAATTTACCGGTAATTATAAACTACTAATTTGTCTTGTACAGCCCAATAGTAATTGTTTCAGCTTATAATTTTATAAGCTTTGAGATAGCTTGTAAAACAAATATAACTAATTAACATAAATTACAAATAATTTACCTGAAGATGTAATAAAAAGTAGTACCCAAAAGTACGTCCATTGCTCGATAGCTACCATGATGATACTGCCACTAATAATAAAACAAAATACATTTTATAATAATAATAAAACCACTGCCTCTCCTTATCGTCGTTATGACGTTGATGGCATTATTTATGAATTATATTGGTATCGCTCTACTACAAGTAATATTTGATAAAACATTTTGACACTTGGTCAATGCCATAATGTACTAAAATATTATCGATAGTAAAAATTAATACATTACCCGAAAACATTACAAATAGCATAGTATAGGCGGAAGGAGTAGTCAAGCTTACGATGTTTTATACCTTTATAAGAAATAAAACCTTTATTTAGGAAATTCTTTGTGTGTTGTTATATTTTAGTTTGATGATTGTGATAAATATATAAATGCATTATATTACAATTATACGTAAATTTGTTGCATTATCTATTCTAATATTATAAAGAGATAAGCTTTGTGTGTATTATCTACAATAATATTATAAAGAGGTAATCTTTATTTGTATTGTCTATACTGATATTACATTTAACTATAAAGGAAAGTATGGTAATTTTTAAATTTATTCAGGACAGTACACAAGAGGCATTCTATCTTAAGGTTTGCGTTAAAAATCAACTTTGAATGAATGTCACAACTGAGGGATTTTATCAATAAATATAACTTAAATATTAATGCAATTCAAGTGCCAAATCTAGCCAACGAAAGCCATTCAAAGTACACTAAGTGGTGTATTATTTTGCCGCCAAGAAGCAGTTGATGCGAAGGGACTATTAGCACACACCTGTTTCTAAAATTAAATTCGTGTTTACACATCATAGTTGTAACCTACGACTAAACTTAAACTTTAATATGAACGAACAAAAGTGTCGTTGACGCACCAAACCTAAAAAAAATGGTTTTGTTTAACATAACATTACGAAATCTTTAGGAGACATCGTCGTGATGATAAAAGAACACTATAAAGTTCACCGCATTCAGTTCTGATGCTATTTTATTGAACTTGACTTTACACCAGCCCAAGAGTAAGTACGGCCTACATCCTGAACATTCCGGTACAGTGCCTACGTTATA
>JAGFPH010010102.1:13323-27989 GCA_018207615.1 Philaenus spumarius
AAACAATTAAAACATGTGCTGACAGTAGAGGTTTTCAAATATCTAATCGTTTTAAGCAGATAAATTACTTGTTCGAAAGTTACGTGATGTAATTAGAAACATAAGTCTAAGTAGTTCCAGAGCCAGTAAATTTAACTGTATGTAATTTGATAAAGATACAGACCCATATAAATGTATTGTTTCATTAGTGGCAATCGTATTAAGTGAGTTTTGGAAGTGCCTCAATATTAATATTCAGTGGTGTTAACGTCTAATTGTTTACTTGTGCCTCAGTCTTTTACAGCATATTTAGTATTATATTTAATATTAGAGGGCTCAACCAATGCTCGCTTCGCTCGCCAACCCTTGCGGTGACTCACGTCACGGACTATAGAATTACTACAGACCAATCACTGACATGTTAAATAAACGGTACCAGGAACTGGCACATACTTTCTCACAAACATATTTAACTTATTAAACAGATTCACAGTGACTTGTAGGGTGGGGTAGGAGAGGTGATTTTTTATTAAAGTAGGAGATAAACTAATAAATATAATTATTATAAACCATTCGATCGATTTCGAACAAATTTGCACCAAACACGTCAATTAGGCCTGTATAGATGCACGAAAAAACGTTTTGAAAATTTTGAAAAAAAACCCTCCAAAAAATCAGTTATTATTATTATTAGCTAAACGAGAATTTTTAGAAAGATGTGGTTTTTTGCATATAGTAGGGTACATTAAAGGCTACAAATAAGCCAAATTTTATCAAAATCGTTAGAGCCGTTTTTTTATAAAAAAATAATAACAGATTTTTTGGGGGTTTTTTTTTGCCAAAAAGGGGTTGTTTTTCAGAATTTGTCAAAACCGTTTTTCGTGCATCTATAGAAGCCTACTTGACATTTATGGTGCAAATTTGTTTGAAATCGATAGAATAGTTTTCGATCTAGCTTTGTATACATACAGACATACATACAGATATACATACAGACAGACATTTTGTACAAATCACTTTTTTTGGACTCAGGGGGTCCCAAAACGGATATTTCCACAAAAATCTCAACATCGATTTTTTTTTGCGATCACTATCCTTTCTCTATACTATAGTATAGTGAGAAAGTAAAATGGGTGCGCTTTGTAACGTCAATTTGTACGCTCATTATCAGTGCGCGCCACCGTCGATGTACCCTCAACAGTGTTGTCAAATGTACGCCCATGCTCGGGGTCCGACCGTCATCTGACCTAGCGCACAGCACAGCACAGCAGCCAACCAGTCACTGTTCGAACGCTGGGTTCCGTCCGTAGATCAGCGCTCTGTTTAGAAACAAACTTACAAATTTATTTGATTCTAATTCAATTATTAAAGAGCAGGCTTATGCTTTCTGGTATAATAACTAGAAATATTACCTAGCTAAAGTGCTATATCATCCTATAAATTAACTAAATACCTTAAAATATGACCCACATATTACCGAAGAATTAGATCCCAGTAAAAAGTTCGGGAACAAACAAGTTTAGCCACAACCTAAACCTAATGTATTACAATTCAATAATATTACTTATTATTTGTACAAGAAACGGTTTTCAACATTAATTATACATTGAGCTACCTATTAAAAACATCTTTATCACAAAAGTACGTTGTTCCAATTAATTTATATTGTATTTACTCTTAAGTAAAAAATAATTCGACCACGCAGCTGAACCGCTGACGTGAGTTGAGAAAATTTCAAAAATTAAGTTTATACGATTGTTTTAGGGTTTCAACTAACAATTTGGGAAATATGTCTACTCACGAAGGTGTTGACAGCTGTCTGTGTGTACGCAATATATTAGTAGAATTTGTTTGCGCCTAGTGGCCTCGCGAGTTTGCACCACTTGGCTTCGAACCGGGTACTTTTATGCTATTTTACTTTTTGATCGATTTTGGGGAAACCAAGCGAGCAATAAGGTCGCGTAAAAAAACAAAATGTGCAGAATAACATCCTACATTTATATTTTTCGAAAAAATTTTAAAAATTTCATTGCTGTAGTAAAAATCTCAAAAACAATAGTTACTTTCGGTCAAAAAACGTACTTCCGGTTGGTGGGTTTTTTTTTTTTGGCTAACGAACTCGTCCGAGCGACGTAGACAACCAACATGTGTACCAAATTTGAACCAAATCGGACTTAAAATGCGGACTTAAAATAATCAAAGTTATTAAAAAACTATTTCTTCAAAACTACCGAATGTATATGGAATGAAATTTGGTATGTAGCTTCCTCTAGGGCCATAGGTGCTCACTAAGAAAGGGTATGAAAAATTTCGAAATTTTAGGAGGGGTTTGGGGGGATCAAAGTTACTAAAATCATAATTTCAGATCTTTTATTATTATGACAATAGTGCTTTTATTATTTAAGATCTATATATATAAAAGCCAAGTACCACTCACTGACTGAACACATAAAAAGAATACAATTACGTTAAAAAGACTGAAAATACCAACCACCACGGGCAACGCCGTACGGGTCAGCTAGTATCTGTATATATATATATGATTTTTAATGACACTCCAAAACATGATCTGGGGAAAATGATCGGTGCTCATTTGCTACTCCCGACCTTGGGTCTTACCATAAGGGCCACTGCAATAGCTCATTTTTCCTATGGAAATTCGTTAATAATGTCTATACTAAGAAAACGGCTCGTATTTAGTTGTGGAATATCGACTTCAAAACAACGAAGAACAAAAGTGAAGTCTAAATCAAAGTTTTACGTTATCTGTAGAGTAGGCTATGTCAAATTTTCAGGTAAATTATAATTTATTGTTAAGTAAAGCTGTCACCTGTATTTCACCACTTATCTCTACGCTGAAACAATGTGGGCGGATGTCTCGTCTCCTATAAATCAGTCTGGCGTGAGGCCTTCTTTTGGGTGTTGTGACCGTTTGATATCATATCACGCGACCTTGGTTCGTTCAAGAAATGTAGGTACACATAATGTCCATAAAGTTAAAGGAATGCCTATGTTCACATTTCCAAAACTACCAGAATTATGCAGGAAATGGGTCAACAACAGTGTTAAGTACATACTACAGAAGTGTACGGTACCGTATCATTATTAAAACAAATTAAAATAAACTGTAGAAGGAACTGGCACATACTTTCTCACAAACATATTTAAATTATTAAACAGATTCACTGTGACTTGTAGGGTGGGATAGGAGAGGTGATTTTTTATTAAAGTTGGAGATTAACTAATAAATATTATTATTATTATCTAGAGAGAAAACTATTCGATCGATTTCAAAAAAATTTGTACCAAACACGTCAATTAGGCCTTTATAGATGCACGAAAAAGGGTTTAGAAAATTTTTTAAAAACAACCCTCTTTATGGCCAAAAACCCGCAAAAATCAGTTATTTTATTATTAGCTAAACGAGAATTTCTAGAATGGTGCGGTTTTTGCTTATGGTAGGGTACATTAAAGGCTACAAATAAGCCAAATTTTATCAAAATCGTTAGAGCCGTTTTTAAAAAAAATATTAACTGACTTTTTGGGTTTTTTTTTTGCCAAAAAGGGTTTTTTTTTTTAAATTTTCAAAACCGTTTTTCGTGCATCTATACAGACCTACTTAACGTGTTTGGTGCAAATTTGTTTGAAATCGATCGAATAGTTTTCTCTCTAGATAATAATAATAATATTTATTAGTTATTCTCCAACCTATATAAAAAAATCACCTCTCCTACCATACCCTACAAGTCACAGTAAATCTGGGTGGGTATATTAGCCGAAATATAGTTATGGGTAATAAAAGCACTTTCATGAGACATACCTAGCAGTAGCGCACCGAGGATTTGGCTTTGGGAGGGGACTAAGCTGTATATATGTGTTGGCACTCTAGCGGCCGCATTTTAAGACCGATTTGGTCCAAATTTGGTACACATGTTAGTTGTCTACGTCGCTCGGACGAGTTTGTTACCAAAAAAATCCAACAATCGGAAGCACGTTTTTTGACCGGAAGTAACTATTTTTCAGATTATTCCTACGAGAATGAATTTGTTTTTGAGTTTTTTCTACAAATATAAATGTAGTATGTTATTCTGCACTTTTTTTTAAGCGACCTTATATCTCGCTTGGTTTTCCCAAAGTCGATCAAAACGTAAAATACCACAGAAGTACCCGGTTCAAAGCCATGTGGTGGATTCTGCCGTGGGGTTGGAGTGCGAAGCACGCAATACATTGTGTATTGAAGATACTCCCAATATCAGGGTTGGCGGTCGAAGCACGCAATGCTTTGTGTGTTGAAGATACTCCCAACACGGTGGTTGGCGTGGGAAGCACTCAATGTTTTGTGTGTTGAAGATACTCGCAATATGCGGAATGGCGTGCGAACCACTTTGCAGCTATTCAGCACCGTCGTGAATAGACCTATTTCCCGAATTGTTGGTTGAAACCCTAAAACATAGGCATATAAACTTAATTTTGGAAATTTGCTAAACTCACGTCAGCGGAGGTCGAATTATTTGAGCAGACCACACACCACACAGTTCTCAGAACTGTGCAGTTTTATTTTGACAGCTAAACTGGGCAAACTGATCGTGTGTGGGCCCCTTTACACAAATATCTATTTAAATATTCTATAGTTTGTACACGCTGTTCAACTGTTTTATGAAGAGAATATGTAACACAGGTAACAATTTCATTTGAATAAATTTGCCCTCTTGAAATTCAAGACCAATTTTTAATTTAACTAGAAAAATTATTGGCGCTATTCCACTAAAAGTACTCTCTCGTGTTTTGTTAAAAATTACGTTAAATAATCTTTATTAAAAGTTTATTTTCCATAACTGTAAATAATAATTGTTTTATGACCGGAAATAGGCGTTTAAGAAGAGAGCGATGTTGTATCTTTTCCATATTAATTTTGCATATTTTGTACACAGCTTTCTCAGAAACTATTGAAGATAATTGAACCAAATTTTTACCACGTGTTCTATACATGTTAAAGTATTAACACGGGGATTTTGAAAAATATCATTAAATAAATGTTTTATAAAATTTTTTAATTTACATTAAAAATTTTTGAAAATTGTAATTACATTTTTTTTATTGAAAATACCAGAGATATCTTTATTTCCTTGTGTTAAAGTGTTGACTAGTAAGTTGGTAATATGTGGTGAAAATTTGGTTGAAATGCATGCAGTAGTTCCTGAGAAATCTGCGCCAAAAATTTAAAAAACACGGTTTTCGGGAAACGGCAATAAATGATGTAAAAACATAAAAGTATTCGCTTATAAAGGAGGTTCGAGATAGGCAATATGGTTGCTTTGTAAAGTGACTAAGAGCTGTTATTTTTCAGTTTTATTCTGTGCAAGCCTTAAATGAGTGGTAAAGTGGGATCCCAGGTTCGAATCTCGAAAGACCAGGTAACTTTTCATATCTGTGGTTCGAGGATGGAAGAAAAGCAAACTGTGGTTGGCTCGCTTCCAATCTGACGGGATATGACTAGTTACCTGGTCTAAAGTGCTTGGGTTGTTTTGCATAATTTTACTGTAGTATTTCTGTATATATATTTTTTACATTTTTTTTTAAACCAACCGACGACATATGGGGGAACACTACTTTCATTCATACTCAATTTTACATTGATTGTGTATACTACATCAGATGTGAAACGGTAGGAACTATTCATTCATAGTAGATTGATATAAAATATTAACAAAAATATGCACTTTTGACTTTTTGATGCAGTTTAGAAATAAAATGTGAAAGGTCTACTATATGATATCATACTATATAAATGCAGACGTCGCAAATTTCGATTTTTTACGCGCTGAACAAATATTTTCAAAAAATAAATTTCTGCACTTAAAAAACGTTATTATATAATGTTTTATATGTCAAATTACTATATTCATTGTTGATAGCCTTAGAACTACATATATTTTATATATATTATTTATTTTCTGTCAAACGTAGTCTGTATTTGTAATTTACCTTTTATGTGGCTACATGTTTCATACGAAACATGTAAAATGTACGAAAATATGTGTTACCGTAAGTGTTGTGTATATATAAGTGTTTGAGTGGACATAGATAGCTGGCCTGATGATGCTGCCTGTGGCAGTGAAACATGTAGCCACATAAAAGGTAAAGTACAAACACAGACTACATTTGACAAAAAATAAATAATATATATGTCTAATTACTCGTTACGTGTTCTAGTATCATAAAAAAAGAAAAAAAAGGATTTTTTTAGATTTTTGCCCTCGTATTCCCATTAAAAATTTATAATTTCAGTTTTACTGATGTGATAATATTTAACATCTACATAGTTGTAATGCAAAATACGAATATTAAAAAATGAAAAAAAAAACACTTTAGGGTATTTTCAAATTTAAATATATTTTTTCAATATCTTCAAAAATAATGTTTATTTTTCAATTCTTTTATTGCCCTATAATACATTTTCATCACGCTGTATCGAAAATAGTCACTTTCAATATCAGCTTTGAGTATTGAAAATAGCGTTTTCTCGGTCTAGATCGGCAAAATCAGCTGAAGATTTTTGCCGATTTCTAAATTAGTTGTAAGTTATAACACCAGTAGCGCTATCAATAGTAATTATGATTTGAAATGTCTTAGCTTATTAATTTACTAGTTATAATAACGATATTAACAAAGAAACAAACGTGAGTAACAATAAAAACTACACAGTGATACTATTTACAAGTATTAAATAAATAAACTTATAACTTAATATTTAAAAAAGTACATCAGTACGTTTATTTATCTATCAGTATCGGTAGTAGTGTATTGTGTATATTAATATCACTCGATAATTTGATATCAGCTGTTCCAATTAATTTAGTTAAAGTTTGTATTTGCATCGCTGTTGATATTAAAATCAGCTGATTTCAATAATTTCGTTAGTGCTGTAAACGTAAACTATGTTGTCATTGTACTTCAGGAATGTTATTGAGAAACGGTAAGTTATTTTGAAAAAAAAATATTAAATTTATTTTCAATATTATTAATTACAGCGTGATGGAAAATATCGTTAATCGCCTTGGCCAAAAGTGGCTTTTCGATCCTCGACCATTTTCCGAAAAGCTAGTTAAACTAATGAGGTCTTATCGAAAATCGTCACTTTCGGTCCTAGTGATTTAAATGTCTCTAAAAAATTACAGAAGAAAGATTAGTTTTTAGAAACTACCTACGTACTAACGTACACATAGAACTAGAAATACAACCAACTGTACCAACATTACGAACTTTACACGGTCGAGAGGTAACTATGCGTGTGTGAAGAGCTCTCTGGCCTGAATTCACAAGACGAGATAAAATAAGCACTCTAGTAAATTGAAGTGGATTGTGAACATTGCATCCATTGCGAGTGTGCTCATGAAAAGAGTGATGTTGACTAATCCAGATTAATCCATTGATTACGGGAACCTTTTCAGCTGTTACGTTTAATCAGCTGATAGGGACTAATTAACCTTGGAGCGAACAATTCCCATTCAATTCCGAAAACCTGAGTACTGGCGTGTTTTATAATTCGATGGAAACAACTTGTCAACGTATTCGATTGTCCCTCGCGTATGTTCGATAATTAATTTATCTAATCGGCAATGTAACAGTTCGACGTTTGAATAAAATCTGTTAATCCAGGATCAAGTTGATTTCAGTAAATCCGATTTGTGCAATTCGTTAAGTAAAATTTAAACATCCGTAATTCCAGCGTTATCTGCTTTGTGTCGATGAAATGTTCTGTTTATATAATATGTTCGTATGTTTAATTAGACATTAATTGTATTTGAAATGTTCTAAACTTGGTCGTTTTATATTGATGAGATTATCTAGCGAAACTTTAAATTGTCTTTTATACATACAATTTTGCAATCCACATTTTTTTAAATTATTTACCTATTAACCTATGCATTAAAAAAAAAGATTTTGTATACATTTTAGATACTTTAGAAAAGCAAAAACCAACTAACCTGTTTTTGTTTATATTGAAAAGTAATAAAAATATTAAAATAAGTATAGAATGTTTATTATATTCTAAGGATTATAAATATAAGTAATATAACAACATCAAAGGTGTTAATCATGGAAAGTTTAATGATTTATTTTTATTGTAAAGGGGCTGTTGCCCCCCCTGCCTGCACCCATTAAACGTAACTATTCAGATTACGTGTGATATTTTGTTTATTTCCTATAAAACACTTAAAATTAATAAGTGAAAAATTTCAGTTCTCTAACTTTAAGGAAAGTATAACAATCAAAATTTTTTATAGGGGTTGTTACTATATTTTCACCTCTTAGCAGCAAGCAAAAAAAAATGTAAATCTTTTTCTATGTATCTTGTAAAAAATAAAGTAAAAATTTTCAGTTCACTTACTTTAAAAGAATATACAATAATTTTTATTGGTTTTGGGGTTGTTATCACATTTTCACCCCTCACCAGCACGCGAAAAATATAAATTTACTTAACTTTTTCCGTCTATCTTGTATAAAATAAATGAACAAAATTTGAGCTCTTTGGCTTTAAGGAAAGTATAACAATTAATGTTTATTGTTCTAGGTGTTTTTTCAACCCTTAAATCAAAAGGAATTCTAGCCTATGTTCAATGATTATAGCGTAGTTTTTTATTAGAAAATTCTTTTTTCAATCGGTTCAGTAATTCCAGAGATAACCTCTTAAATACAAACCAACAAACAAATTTTTCTCTTTCTAATATTAGTAAAGACTGGAAAAAATTACAGGCAGATTAATTAGATGCACATCAGAAGTACATCTTTTAAAAAACAAACTATTTAACAACAACATTAAGGCCTACTTGTCTAGGCCTACCTAACTATGCTGACGGGGATTTTTAACTCGGTAAATGTGTAGGGACAGCAATGAAAATAATGACTTTCATAACTTAACACAAAAGTATGCGTGGAAGATTTTAAAATCAGTGTGCAAAAATAAATTTTACAATTTATAAATAAATTATTTGAATTGTTCTTAAAGATTCCATGTAATTTTACTGTCTTCTTCTATTACAAAAACAATAATAAGGACTATACAACTGTAAGCCTATTTGTTAAACATTTATATTTACATACGTTATTATATATTTAAAGAAAGATACGAAATACTATCTTTTAATTGCTTTTTATTTCATATTGATAGATCAAATGATTTGGAAGTTATTAATATTACAGTGAAGAAATTTATAATCGAATATGTTTATACAGAGTGCCTTGCAACCATATGAACAAACTTTATCACGTTATTCAGCATGTCAAAAGAAACAAAAAATGTAATATAACATGTGTCCTATCTCATTCCGTTTTCGGCCTGTCTGTCTGTATGTCTTTTTTACAAAATACTTAATATTTTTGGAAGTAGAAAAGATATTGAGCTCAAACTTTGTACACATATTTGTTGCGTAACCTTTTATCGCAGTTACAGCACTGGGACCTATTTTATTAAATTTATATGCTCATTTTACGTAAATTCAATTGAATTTTACACCTTAATTAACGCCTTACATATTTCAATAGGGATTCGTTTCTGTGAGTAATCTGAAACACGGGTGAAATCTTTCACCAGCTGTAACGCTCAAACGAAGCATTTCCAGACCTATGAATATATGAACTTTTTTCAATATTTTTACCAGTAGAATCAGTTCAGAAAGTACTCGGAACGTTATCCAAATAACTTATTATTTTAGCTCAAAATAACTTTAAAATATTTCGTTTCTAGAGTAATTCTGGGTATTGTTGACAACTACCAAGAAATACATTTTCCTTTTTTTTTGTTAATATATCTGTTGTCCTTTGAGCTACAGATAAAATAAAAAAACCTTGAGTTTGTCATTAAAAAAGTAAACTTTTTTGTCTCTTGTAATTTTGTTGTAAAGTTAGCGGTTTTTGAGATAACTTATTTGACATTAAAAATTGTAAACGGTCGCCATTTTGAAAATAATTAAAATAATGTTCTAATTTTTCGTACAGTGATAAAAGGTTACGCAACAAATAGGTGTACAAAGTTTGAGCTCAATATTTTTTCTACTTCTAAAAATATTAAGTATATTGTAAGAAACACATACAGACAGACAGACCGAAAACGGAATGAGATAGGACACATGTCATATTAAATTTTTTGTTTCTTTTTACATGCTGAATAACGTGATAAAGTTTGTTCATATGGTTGCAAGACACCGTGTATGTTATACGAAGATGTATGAATGTTTCCAAAGTTAAACGAATAGGTATCTCTTCTTTAAATTTGTATTAACATGTACATTGATGATAAAAGGTTGTATTTATACAAAGTATATAACTTCAAAGCAAATATTATAACGTATATTATAACATAAATTAATTCTGTAACTCATATAAAAAAATTCACAAGAAATTACAACGATTGAAGCTGTAAACATAACCCCAAAATATAATCTACACTGGGTTTGTTTAAGAACTACTGCAGATGACGGGTGAAATTAGCTGTTATATTATATGTTAGTCACGTATGTACGTGTACGGACATACACTCGCCTTTATAGGAGTTCATAAGTAAGGTATTTGTTACAGCAGGACGGTGAAAGAAAAAATGATTAATTTTATTGCATGAAATTCAAGTTGTAAATATTTCGTCCAAATAGATTTGCTTCATTAGTAAACGCTGCCATGAACGCCCATACCTATGGACAGAGGGGGAGCCACGGCCCACCCCTAGCTCCCAGGGAAAAGAAAATGTGTGTATTAATAATTTAAAATACTTCTAAGACGCGGGTTTATGTGCAAAGCATTGTGTATTGAAAATACTCCCAATACGCTGATAGGCGTGCGGAGAACGCAATGCATTGTGTATTGATAATACTCCCAATACCGGGGTAGCGTGCGAAGCACGCAATGCATTGTATATTAAAAATACTCCCAATACGCTGATAGGCGTGCGAAGCACTCAATTCATTTTATATTGAGAATACTACCAACACGGAGGTTGGCGTGTGATGCTTTCACTATGGTGCGTAGGCCGCTTCTCAAAGTGTTCAGAGTCAAGCTCACATGAACGTCCTTAGCATACCCCAGTCTAGCCCCCCCCCCTCCCTAGAAAATATCATATGGGCGCCCATGAACGCTGCTGCTAAAAGCTATTTGTAATCCGTATTTCAGGTTTATTTGTAACAGTACAAAATCAAGGATGTCAATAAATAAAACAAAATTAGGGTGTTTTTTATTGTATTTCATTCTCCAACAGTGAAAACTTGTACTACGTCGATTTTCACAAAATAATTACATCGGCACATAACGTTATGCACCGAATTTAACAACACTCGACCACTAAAACAGCCATACCATCTTAACAATCATTTTCCAACAATTTATCTTTGTTTTTAATATTTACAAAATTCACACTACATTGTTTCTTTTTCTTAGAAAAACATAATTATCATAACACTCTGTACATAGTATACACACAAATGGACATCATCAGTTAACACTTGTTTATATTTTGGTTCTAATTTGAAGGGTTAAAGGGTTGATTTTACATTTTGTTTACTACATTTAATGTTGTTCACTAAACGTGACTTGTGCATCTTGGTTACACCGACATTCACACGACACATTCACTATCCAGTTGTACTGAATAAAGTCAAACGTTAAAAAACAACTTCACTTTCAATACATATTAGTCTGTTAGCACACGATTGTCAATACCATAAGTTATTGCAAAAATAGGTTCTGTACAGTATTAGGAGCACGATTTCTTCAAAGCAAATTGAAAACAATGTTATCGAATAATTTAACGAAATATAACGTATGTTATGAACTTTGAAATTCTTTAAGAATCCGTACAACTTAATCTATGGCAATATGTATTCGTATATATTTTTACACAAACAATAATCTACATTATATTAATAAATACAGTTATAATTAACAATTATAACAAATCAATATTAAATTTAAAAATTGTATATATTTAGTAACAAACACATTTACAGATAATAATAAATTAAAGTACCATATAATATTTGTAAAGTTTAAAATAAATGGTTTTTAATTATAGTCTTTCCGCTCGACCGTGATACCTGACTTCTCGGAACTGAACGCCCCCTCCACTACCTGAGTCGTTGTTTGCCACCGGCAGGACCGGCGACCGGGTAGGGAGGGGGGTTGAGTTCCGAGAAGTCAGGTATCATGGCCGAGCGGAAAGACTATACTCAAAATGCACAATAAAAGTCATAATTGTTGACTAGTGGCATTTAACTTCTTTTGCGGTTTTACAATTATATTCTACGACCAAAAGTGTCCAAAACCTACAAGCTGTCAAAGAAGGTAACGTTTTAAAAAGAAACCATTTGCCAATGTTAAACTACAAAAAAAGTTTCGTTTGAATTTTTCTAACACTTTTACGATCAACCAAAACAAAAAAAATCAAGTTTTTCGCAAACCTTTTATAAACTCTCGGTTGAATAAATAAATTATTGCATCGGTCTACCAGCCAATTTCACATTTTGTAAATGCATAATTCATCAACTCAGTAGACCCTTATTACACGCTAATTGTTAACCCTAATTTGTGTAGAAAATATTTATGTATGTACAAATTTTGGCAATAAATATGTAATGTGATCCTTCTTAAAAGTTATTAGAGATCAGCACGGATCCTGAATATCACAATGGCTTTGGCAAAAACACTGTCCAACGATTACGCACAGCTCGAACCGGATTGCACTTTCGGAAAACTTGATAAACACAAACTGATTGAGATAAACTGATTGCAAGTTTAGTTTTTAACACCACGATTGAAATGAGCACACGAGGAGCACAGCTGAGTCAATTTTACCGGGATCGGTCGTTCGCGGTGAAATCGAAGTTGTGTCGGTTCGTCAGGATGTACAGAAATTAATTTAAGCTAAAACATCCAGTTTCACCGTGAACGGACGTGCAGAACGTGAGCAACGGTTTGGTTAAATGCAAAGCGGAATCACAGCAGTTCTTCCATTTTGTTTTGTTGGTTCTTCTTCATCGCGGCGTAGATGGAAGCAGCCTTGTAGTTGATCGGCCCGTAGGCGTAGTCGACGTCCGCATAGTCCAGGTCGGAAAATTCCGGATGAAAAGGCTGGAAATAGAAAATTCACATTAAATTAGTTCACCGTATATACCCCTCTAAATTGTAGACATAATTTACAAATGATGTACAACTTGAATACGATATTTTTATGTTCCGTTTAGAAATTTCTGAGGATAGAAGTAGGCCTAATACGTGCGCAGTTTTATTTTTATTGTGTTTTGAAGACAGTAAACAATTGTTGAACACTTAAAATTTGAAGCAGAAAACATTACAGCAGCGCAATGCATGTTAGTATATGATAAAGTATTATTAGTTGCATACAGAAGAAAAATGTTAGTACGGAATTAGAATATAAACCGAGGAATTACAATGAAACACATTTGCTACAAGTTATTTGCATTAAAAATATGTTAATCTACCAATATGCGATACTATAGTCTTTCCGCTCGGCTGTGATACCTGACTTCTCGGAACTCAACTCCCCCTCCACTAGGTGAGTCATTGTTTGCCACTGGCAGGCCCGGCGAGCAGGTAGGGAGGGGGGGTTGATTTCCGAGAAGTCAGGTATCATGGCCGAGCGAAAAGACTATAATAAAACATTAATTTTATGTGTAGCAATTAAAATACATTCTGGTAAAACATTTTACGTACTTAAATACTATTAAAGCGGCACATTACAGTACAACGAATACAATATTCTATGATGTTGCGTTGTAAACGGAATACTCGATTTTCTAGGTTCGGTATTGTTGTTCAATATTGCCACTAACGTTTAAATATTAAAAAAAACAAAAACAAAATATAATTACAATGTTTTTGTTTGGACATAAAACTTGTATAGATTTCAACGCGTTCTAAATTAAACTGAATCAAATGATGTTATCTACAACACGTTCCTAACTTACGACTAGCAAATTCGTCTTATTTGTTTTTAGCATGTTTTTAAGTATTGTTGTTCACAGGTTTTTACATTTTGTTATCTTTAATATTACACATAAGAAATCACATGATTGGCATTATGTATTTTCGTTTATTCTTCTGGTATAGTTAAAGGTTAACCTTCTGTTTGTTGCAGAAGTACTAGGAGACGCTAATGTGGCGCCTTGCATCGGAAATTTAGCTTCGCTCGCAGTACAAAGTGTAACAGGTAATATATGAGGAAACCACATAAACAACTTTGCCAAGACCTATTAGATTCAACAAAAGTATCGAATTTTTCTTCTTCGGAAATCGTATTGAAGTTGAAATTGTTTTAGTTATTTCCACTAACAGCTTGACGTGTGGATCAAATTTCATAGAAACTGTGTACTAACAAAAGTATGAGAAAAAATGAGTATATTCGCTGCAGTCCTAAAATACTTTAAATAACAAAGTTTAATTATTTCGGCAAACAAAGAGGAAATGCGAGCTATTTCTGAATTTGTTTTAGAAGTTGAAAATAGAAAATGATTAAACAGGATACTTCAGAACTATGTCTAAGTAGCTCATTAAATAGCTAAAAATAAGAAAACAAGTTAATACAAACATAGGTCCAAAAACGCTTCGTTTACCAAATACCCGCCTTTTTAAAAAAAAATTATTCATATCTAAAGAACGGTTTGACTGATTGAGATCAAACT
>JAGFPH010010102.1:28089-42402 GCA_018207615.1 Philaenus spumarius
TCAAAATGGCGCCTGTTTGAAAATTTCAAAACTTAATTACTCAAAACTCATACATTTTAATAATTGTAGCGCTTTTGATTTCCTATCGGTGCAACTGTTACAACAATCGGATGAAGGATGATACTTAAATTATATGTAATAGGCCTACATTTTTTATTCAACCCGGCATCCTATACCAACACAGTAAACACGGCAATATTGTACGTAGATTTGCTGTCACTGGTTAAAGATAAAAACAGCATTTATATACATACAATATTTCTGTGTTGGTATAGGATGCCGGGTTGAACAAACCAATGATTACACAAAACTTAACAGCTATTCTTTATCCGATTGTTTTGAAAGTTACACCATCCGATAGTGAATTACAAGGGCTAAAAAAAAGTTGTCCCGAGATTTTTTGTTAAAATGTACGGTCTTTGAGTAATTTGGGTTTAAAATTTTCAAATAGACGCCATTTTGAAACGCGAGATTGGGTAGAGTCGATTATTTTTCTTGGGATAGAACGTTGTTAGTTTAAACGTCATGCCAAGTTTGAACTCAATCAGTCAAACAGTTCTCTAGATATGAATAATTTTGTGCAAAAAACAAAATGGTGTATATCTGGAAAACGAAGCGTTTTCGGGTAAATGTTTTTATGAACTTTTTTCTTATTTTTAGCTATAGAATGAGCTACCGAGACATTGTTCTGAATCACGCTAAATTATTATCTGTTTTAGTTCCCTATACTATCTGGCCACGAAGTGTATTGTTCTATTATCTTTTCGTTTAGACTATGTGTTTTCATATATCACTCAATCAGTGACCACAAATTATCTAAATATAAAGACATTTCATGTCTGGTTATATGTGCTATACATTTTGTCGCCGGTTTAGCTGACTGCACACTATATTCGCTGTTTTACCTTCACCATTAACCTACCTAGCATCTGTTGAACACGTAAAATAAATATGCACAATACAAACATAACTTAAAATTGACAGTCTATAAGTTCTGGCAAAGTTATTACCTTTTAAGCGTGATTGATTCACTGTTAAGTTAACCAATTTCGCCAAATTTAGTAATTAATTTCGACCCTGCAATTTGTATCTCTAAAACTGAATTAATCGGCAGAAAAACACAAAATTTTCAATCCAATCTATGACGATAGAATCGTATCAACTTTGTTTCAGATAAACTATGAAATTACGAAAATATCTTGAAACTCTCTACTTAGGTAATAAAATTGACCAAGTGTTTTATGTAAATAAAGTTCCAGAAATTGGACTTCAAAACAACCGATTTCATAGATATTAATTTAAATCTTAAAAAAAACTAAATAAATACTCCGCAATAGTGTAAAACAGAGCATAGACACAACATCGACTATACCAGCACTAATTTGTAGCGAAAGAATCATGCAAAGAAATATTAAAACACTCGGCCTGCGCTTAATAGCCGTGTACAACTAAAGCATCGTAATATGGTATGTGTTCGCTACGTACAATAACACATAGGCTGTCTTTACTTGATCCAAAATACCTTAGACAATAGCATTTCCCTTTCCATTCTTCTCTAAAATATGTACGTACAGCTCGCATTGTTGCCTTCCTGTTGACAACATAAACAATGGAACAGACTTTTAAAACCAGATCTTCAATTTCCACAGAGAAAAAAACATTAAAAATATATCGTTTTAAAAAGCAGGTAAATTTTTTAAGAAGTAGATACAGTTTATGGATTATTTCTCGTTCCAATACAGGACTTGAAGCACTATAGATTTAGGGGCAAACAACTACCGCTACTTCAATTATATATCGCTTAATCTAGAAAGTACTAGACATTTGATAGTTTTATTGGTCAAGTATTTGTTGACAATGTTATGTAAACAGCTGATTAAAATGAGTATTGAGTATAGATAAAAGTATTCAAGACGAGTTTAACCTCAGCCATTACCTTTCTTTACTTTTTTAACAATTATTTAGTTTAAAAAAATTTAATTCCTCTTCAGTAAAAACATGAACAAAAACTACGTTTCATTGATAAGTACTGCCCAAATTGGTTAATGTAATTATTTGCATTATTCACTTTCATTTAATCCACAACGACCTTGGTTGAGATAATTTTAGGCCTATTATAGTGAGTTTTTGTTAAGAACTATCGGATATAAAGGGAAACTATGCTTGAATTAATTACCTTTATATAAGGAAAAATAATGTCATCTAGTAAATAATAAAACTTACTTTATTGTACAGAATGGTGTATATGGATACTGCTACCAAATTTTGAAATATGACTAAAACATTTAATTCTAAAGAAATTTGTGTGGGGTAAACGTTTATATTTAAATTGTGTTGTTTAAATACCATAGCATGGTTTAAGTCATACTTGATTGGGGAAAACGGACAACGATTGTATGTACAAATTTCATAAACCACATTTCTTCCTGGAATTAGGTAAAATGTGGTATTTTTTTAGCATTTTCATTTTAAACCATTATTAATGATTTAACTTTTAACACACGCTATGGGGCTGTTTTGTAAGCAGATAGTACAACTCCAATTGTTAGTTGCTGGGAATTTGAAAGAACTTGAGACCCTTACTCGAAATTCTATGGTTGAACTATTAAATTACTATGGTTTACTGCAAATTAATAATAATTGAACGCAACTTATTAAGTTTCATTCTTGCCAGAGTAGAAAACAAACAGACCTAAATTTAGATTTTGCTTGTAAATAACACATTTTTATAAAACAAAATTTGTTTGTGTTGTGGAAATAAGTTTTTTATATTTTTATAGAGATTTGGACGTGAATTTAATTTGGAAATCATATTTAAACGTATTATTTTCTGAATGTCAATTCTAAGGAGAACAGAGGGACTTAAAACTAAATTGATATGTTATCATGGTAGCTTTTGTTCATGGTGGAAGCCTATCATATTTTGTGGTAAGTAACAGGTGTTGATAGAAAATTCAAAATACAAACAAAAAATCTACAATCGTAGAACATTAAAAAGCTATATTTCTTGTAAACTTTTGTTTGCAAATTTGGGAATATGAACACTTTCATCCAGGTATATTTTACACCTACACCTATTTCGTCCATTAAAAACTACATTAATGTATACAAAACAGAAAAAAACCCATCAATATAATGCAAATAAATTTAAGTTTAGGTCAATCACTGTTGATTCTGGAGGGTAACAATTAATAATCTTTGAATTTCAATTTTAAGAAATTTGATAATTCTTAAGTTTTGAAATACGTCTGACAGCATTCTACTTAATAAATTTTACTTGAATATTTGATCGGTAAATGTTTGTAGATAAATGTAAGTTTAAATAAGATTTTATCATTGCGTTATGAATTTGTATGTCCATTGTTAATGTGTTTTGTATTTACGTGTTTTACAATGTTGCCGGTTTTGTATATTTTGCTATGTATACATTTTATGTGAAAATAACATTATATTTTTAATTAAAACTCTGCGCTTACTGCCTTTCACTTTTATACCAATCTTAAGAGTGAGTCCTCAATGTTTACTAGGTGGACACTAAAATTGGTAAACAATTTTGCAGAAAATTTACTACTTCTTTAAATAGTAAAACTAACTTTACTTACATAACTTAGCTGGTGGAATATTTTTAGCACAATAATCAGCTGTTACCATAACACTTTAAAAAATATATTTGAGTTACTAACGGTGCCAATTAACTGCTGATTTAATGATTTTAAATAAAGTGTATATATATTTCAAGTTGGATTTTAAGTTTTGACTCAAGTTTCGTCGGTTCTTTTAACCCTTATTGTAAACCTAATAAATGGTTTTATACTTTCATTAGAATATAAAACCTTAGTTCGAGACTAAATGTATTCCATACCATCTGAGATTTGGATATTGGTGAAATTATTAGGGCTGATATATCAATTTTTTGTAAACTTCTTATTATAATACACATTAAGTAGCCAAATATATTTCACGATTATTGTATTTATAAATAATAATTTTATGGCAAAACTTGTATCATATATAAAGTAAAATATTGTAGAGTACAATATTCCCTTTAGTTTAGATTATTATTGTTTTAATTTTAATTCACATTTTTGTTTTGTATTTGACAGCGTACAACACAACGAATAGTTTGATTTACATAATGTTTTATGTAAGTTGAAGTTTTTTTAGAGAAAAATGGAAACGATTGCTGTCTGAACATCTGTTAAACTGTCCTACACACTAAACAAGTAAACCCACCTCACACGTCTATTTCCTGTCCCACATCGTGAAACTTGATGACAGCGTATTCCGTTTGAGCTCGGGATGGATGGTATAAAGGGATCGGAACGTGCTGCGGAAGGGATTGTCGCGCACGTTTTTGATTTAAAGCTAAATCTGCGTACACAACAGCTCCGTTCTTCATCATGTACAAGGGCGGGGGAGGCGGTTGAGAGGGATAATGCCTGTCGTAGTACTCGTCTCTACCGTGGTTCTCCCGTATGCAATGTTGTTTTTGTTTCTTCAACGATTGTCTCTCGATCGAAGAAGTATTGAGCAAAAGTCGCTGGCAATCCAGTTGTGAAGAGGTTAGTTTGCAATGAGAATTCTAAGCAAGCATAACACCACAGGGTTAGTTGGTTAATTCAAATTTAAAACAAAATAGCATGAACAGGTTAATCAAGTGTATTAGTTATTTATGTACAAACTTATGTTAAATTTAAGTAGACATTGCGGGAGTTGAACCCAATATGGGGATACGTTTTTTGCAACCGAGTTGCGACAGACGACGACGCCATCTTGTTTCTGATTACGTAATATGCACCGAATTCCGACTAATGGGTTTTTACACCAAGTTGCGACTGATGACGACGTCATCTTGTTTTTGATGACGTAATATGCACCGACTTCCGAATCCTGGGTTTTTGCACCGATTTTTGACTGATGACGACGCTTTCTAATTTTTAATGATGTAATATGCACCGATTTCCGACTCCTGAGGTTTTTGCACCGACTTGCGACAGTTGACGACACCATCTTGTTTTTGATGACGTAATATACACCGAATTTCGACAACTGGGTTTTTGCACCGAGTTGCGACAGATGACGACGCCATCTTGTTTCTGTTTACGTAATATGCACTGAATTCCGACTCCTGGGGTTTTGTACCGAGTTGCGACAGACAACGACGCCTTCTTGTTTTTGATGACGTAATATGCACCGACTTCCGACTCCTCGGTTTTTGCACCGAAGTGCGACTAAAGACGACGCCATCTTGTTTCTGATTATGTAATATGCACCGAATTCCGACACCGGGTTTTTGCACCGAGTTGCGACAGGCAACGACGCCATTTTGATTCTGATTACGTAACATGCACTGAATTCCGACTCCTGGGTTTTTGCACCGAGTTTCGACTGATGACGACGTCTTCTTGTTTCTGATTACGTAATACGCACCTACTTCCGACTCCTGGTTTTTTGCAACGAGTTGCGACTGATGACGATGTAATCTTGTTTCTGATTGCGTAATATGCACAGAATTCCGACTCCCGGGTTTTTGTACCGAGTTGCGACAGATGAAGCCATCTTGTTTCCTATTATGTAATATGCACCGACTTCCAACTCCTGGGTTTTTGCACCGACTTGCAACAGATGACGACGCCATCTGTCGCAACTCGGTGCAAAAAACTTAGCCACATAAGAGCACCTGTTGGGCCTCAACTCCCGCCATGTCTACTAATTCACTCTCGTATTGAAACCCATTTTCACACACAGCCAACAATATAGGGACCATTTATTTTTGAACGGTTTTGGAACTTCAAATGTATGCTAACGTTTGTGGGACGACTTTTCTAAGAAAACTTTGACACTTCTTAAACAGTAAAGGTGAACAGGAAAGGTGAAGCTTCTGAATCGGTATTTAAAAAATATTAAAACATAAATACAGTCCAATGTTTTTAACTGTGCACTCGGCTAGGCTAGCGGGCGGTAGGCTATTGGTGTAGCGGGGAGGGATTGTAAAGACAGTTCCACAAACATAGACTCTGGGTCAACCTTTGGCACAGCTTTGGCTCTGCGATTTCTAATGTTATCATTCAGGCCAGTTCATCGTAGCCGAGTGCACCATTAAAACAATATTGTACTGTACATTTTTGTAAGTTCTAGTTCAATACGATGGTTGGTAACAAAAAAAATTTTAAATGGGCGAAAATTAAATTTAACTTTACACATTAAAGTGGGCTGTTAAAATTAAGGTTGTACGAGTTTTTTTAATCTGCTTCTATAGAGCTGCAAAATGTATACTCCAAGAGTTAATTTTCTTTAACACTTTAACTTTCTAACAAATTACCTGTTCTTCCTCGATTTTGTTACCAATCATTCTATTCAAGCAAAACTTATACCAATGTCTTTCTTTTTTTATGCTCTTTGAAACGATGGATTTATGTACAATAAAACAAGTTTACCTCTCTTCAAGGTATCTTTACTTTTTTATTGGGTCGTGAGATGCAATGTAACGTTAAAAATAAATAGTCCTTGTACTGACTGTTTGATCACCCCTTGCTTATATCATTATATTTATAATAACAAAAGCATGCATGCAATTCATATTATATTGTTTTGTTCAACACAACTATTATTACAAATAATAGTAATGATGCCATTTATACCACGACTAATTAAAGCTAAAAGGTGTATTACCAGTACCCTCTCTGTTAGTACAAAATTTACCCTAAAATAGAGTTTATAACATTTAAAAGTCTTACATATGTGCAGAAAATATACATTATGTTTGTATTTTCAACTGTGTTTCAGTTGAATTTAATAACAATAATAATGTATAATGTATAGTATACAATGTTTAATTTATATAATATAATAATGTAAATAGTATAACGGGGTGAAAACCCTGTCCGCCATATTGGATCTGATTCCCATAAGAGAAATGCTACAGAATAAGTTATTTTCCCCGTTAATTCGTGGAATAAATTAAAAAATTTGGTTTCATTTTCAAGTACTGTCATATGCGGATGTTGATTGCAGAATACATTTTCAAAAACAGTTGTATTGTTTTCGCATAAACGTATGTATACAGTGAGTAAAATGAAGGGAAACCCCTTAAAAAAGTAACATTATTACAGTTATTATTTTATCTTTTTTCTTAAACCATATAGTTCTCTTAAGACAATTAAGAAGTAATCAAGAATAAACAAACTTAAAAAAATATTTAGATAAACATAAAATTTACAAAATTAGTGAATTAAATACCTGCTATAATAACAAACTTGGCACTATGTGGGATTGTGGATTGTTAGATTTTCAGCTTACTGACATAGCACAAATTGTATTAATTAGGTTTAAGGCTCTGCTTTTCCTTGAAGAAAACTCCCGAGTGTACAGTATGATTTCAATACAAAAGGTCTGACTAAAGCCGCAAAATCGTTGAAACATGCATTCGTAATAACGCGTTTCGGATTTTATTTATAAATTAATAATCTGGGAAACTACTTTAAGTTATAAAGAAGGCTTTACAATTTTTACGTGTTAGTTTAAAATATTGAAATTATTGCTTACAACTCCCAAAAAATTCGTTAAAAATAATAGATTTTTACTCAGTCAAACTGTTGATTAAAAGGAGTTGCCGTCGATTTCTTTCAATTATGAGAGATAAGACAAAAGCACAAAGCCTTTAAGAACAATTTAAGATGTTTCACAACTTTTTAAGTTGAAAAACGGAGTCCGAAAGACGTTAGTATGAAGTGCATATTTTTGCTGTTTTACGCAAGGTATAGAAGAACCTTAAATTATTTAGAAACCTTCAAAGACGACTATTGCAAAATAGATAGTTTTTACAAGATAATTCGCCCGTCAAAAACTAGAGAAAATGTGATATTTTCATTTTGTGACAAACATCACCTGTACCATTGTCCTTATATACAATTAATCAGCTGTTTAACCAGTTTAGACTAGTTCAGTATCCCACCACCAGAGTGATTACTAATTTCCATACGAACCTGAATATTTTCGTTCGTACTGTTTACTGAATCGTCCGTATTGGCACTAGTGTTCGGTGTTATAGGAATAGGTACGTTCTGGTATGTATGTTTCACAGTGCATTGTTTGTTAGTATGATTTATTAGCTTCCTTGGTGCAGGAGTAGGTGGGCTCGAACTTTCCGTGTCGGGCATCGGAGGTTTTGTTTCGCGAATATTTTCTTTGATCGGCAACATCGCCCGTCTGCACGGTTTGCGCAAAGAACGGAATTGAGGAAAGTCCGATCTACTACGGCCTTTTCCCCGTAACGAGTTGAACTTTTTGTCTTCGGCGTCCGTTTGGGCGACGTGCGGACCGATGTGGCTTCTGGTGGAACCGTAGCCCGAGGATCCTCCGTAAAGGCTCATCTCGCTGGACGGTCGTGACTGTGTTAGATTACCTGCTGGAGCGGGTTCGGCTAGGGGTGTCTGTAAGTTGGAAGCATGCAATTTGAAACAAACAGTTGGTTAAACAAACAAAAACAAACACAAACAAAATAAACTAATAATGTTATAAAAGCAAATAATAAGAAACATGTTATAATAATGTGTGTATATTTATTATTTTCTCACTACACTATAGTATAGAGAAAGTATAGTGATCGCAAAAAAAATATAGATGTTGAAATTTTTGTGGAAATATCCGTTTTGGCACCCCCTGAGTCCAAAAAAGTAGTTCTTACAAAATGTCTGTCTGTATGTATACAAAACTAGAGCGAAAACTATTCGATCCATTTCAAACAAATTTGCACCAGACATGTCAAGTAGACGGTTTTGAAATTTTTTGAAAAACAACCCCCTTTTTGGCAAAAAAACCCCAAAAAATCAGTTATATTTTTTTAATAAAAAAACGGCTCAAACGATTTTGATAAAATTTGGCTTATTTGTAGCCCTTAATGTACCCTGCCAAATGCAAAAAACAACATATTTATAAAAATTATCGTTTAACTAATGATAATAATAATAATAATAAAAAATAACTGATTTTTGGCTGGGTTTTAGTCATAAAGGGGGTTGTTTTTCAAAATTGTTCAAAACCTTTTTCCGTGCATCTATACAAGCCTAATTGACGTGTTTAATGCAAATTCGTCCGAAATCGATGGAATAGTTTTCTCTCTAGATAATATAATAATAATAATAATATTTATACGTTAATCTCCTACTTTAATAAATTACCTCTCCTACCCCACCGACAATTAATTATGAAGTCACAGTGAATCTGTTTAATAATTTAAATTTGTTTGTGAGAAAGTATATGCCAGTTCCCGGTACCTTTTATTTTTTTCTTAAATTTGAATAAATTTTGTTAAAATTTCTAGAAGAAAATCCAATGCCACTATACATTTTCAAATAAAATAAACCTACTGTTTTTTAAATTGTTTTAAAATATACCATTTGTTTTGGAACGTATTGCGAGCGAAACAACCAGTTTAATTACTGTAATATATTTTAACTGAAACCCAAAAATACGATAAGTGTGTATAATTTTTTTTAGATAATTTTTTTATGACATTTATGTTTTTATTTTATTTTTTAATTGGATAGCTAATGTTAATTTTGTCTTTGTGGTTACAGATATTGTTTTTTTAAAGTTGTCTTTATAAATAGAAAAAAATAATTTGTTGGCCGCCATTTTAAAATTTTTGGAGATACGATCAAGTTTAAAAACCAAATCAAAACTTTTGAACTTAAAAATAAATAAATAGTAAATACAAAACATATTTAATTAAGAAAATTACAAATAATAAATAACAAAGATTAGAGTGGAACTATTGTCCGTTCACAGTTTAGTTGATAGCATGGGCAGGCATTGTCCATGCTATTGAAACGGAGATCTTACTCTACTAGCCCGCATGAAAACATCAAACTCAAAAAACTCATTTAAACTAGTTATTAGGATTGTGTTTTCCTTGATATTGTTTTTGATTGATATTCATATTTTCACGAATAATTTGTATTAATGTGGAACAGTAAGAAAAATTTTTAAATTCAAAATTTGTCAACAAAACGAACCAAGGATTGAGAAAAAGAAGCACCTTAGTTCACAGAAAACATCAGAGCATTATTGGTCCTGTACTATCTATCATGAAATAAATTCTCATGTATAGTATTGCAGTAATTATTTGGAGAGTAAATTATTTTATTTGGGAGAATATATTTGCTATCAGAAAACTATTTTAACAATTAATTTGTTACAATTGAAATAGCACAGCAATACACGTTAGAATAAAACTAATGTAATGTTAGTTTTTTGTAGTATAAACTTTATAATGGGGTTTACTTAAACATGAGGTACTTTATTGAAATGAAAAAATAATAAACACTTAGATAAGGATATTCATAATTCAATGTGGTAGTGAATAGGAGCCGATGTAGTTAGGTCAGGTAGTAGCACGGTAAGCCACCATAAGAGTCGTGTTATCAACTAAACTGTGAACGTACTATAGCAGGGGTCTTGTACAGAAAAGTAAGATACAAAATAACTTTTAAAAATATAAGTGGGAAATAGGAATGAGATTAAAAAACGATGTTTTTTGTAGGATAAATGTGAATTGATTCTGTTTATTATTTATTTTTCACTAAATAAATTTAAAACTGACGTCCGAGTGTAGTAACAGTACGCCATTTGAAATGAAAACACATTTATTAAAATAATACTCTCTGAAATAAATATATGTTCTTACAAACGTGTATACAGGCAGGCATAGATCATGAATAATAAATAGATCTTGCATCCATACGGCAGCAGTGTGGCGAAAATTAGGTTGTCGGGAAAATAGTGCATGATCGCGCCGCGAGGTAGCACTAGGGAGAAATCATTGGTAGCATTGGTGTTTCACACAGCTTCCGTCGTTTCCAAAATAGATAGCGCCACTACCGTCGAATTTCCAGTGGAACGAAATATTGCATTGGATCGGAGTTCTATTAGGTTATCCAAATACAATGATACAAGTTAGAAAATATATTCAACAATTGGCTACAGCAACACAACATTCTGGAGATTTTTTTGTAGTAATTTTAATTTCTAAAAATAAAGATTGTTTGGAATAGATTATCTGAGATTTAGGGTAGATTCTTTAACACTGATTCTCCTGCACGCCAGTCTCAGGTTTGTGTCCTTCTTTGCTACCGGCATATACCTCTTTGATTTTCAAACCAAGTTTGCGTCTTTTCTTGCCCATTAGTTGCAGGATTTAAAAGAGCTATCTAATAATAATATATATAGTAATCAAAGATAACATCCTTTGAAGTGCCCCTAGTTTATCCCCAAAATACACCCACTTCTAAAAGATGTTTTCTGAAGTGCTCAAGTCCATTTATAATTGCGACAGCACTTCTGAATTTACAAAATTTGTGTTTTATACATTTACTAGCTAACCCGTACGGCGTTGCCCGTGGTGGATGGTATTTTCGGTCTTTTTAACGTAATTGTATTCTTTTTAAGTGTTCAGTCAGTGAGTAGTATTTGGCTTTTATATATATAGATCTTAAATAATAATAAAAACCATATTGTTATAATAAAAAAAGATCTGAAATTATGATTTTAGTAACTTTGATCCCCCCAAACCCCTCTTAAAATGATGAAATTTTTCATACCATTTCTTAGTGAGCACCTATGGCCCTAGAAGAAGCTACATACCAAATTTCATTTCAATCCGTTCGGTAGTTTTTGAGAAATCGTGATGAGTGATTCAGCGAGGGAGTGAGTGGTATTTCGCTTTTATATATAAATATAGATTAAATTTTTGCAATTAATTTCATGAAATTAAGCTGATAAAATAAGCAGAGTGTTAATGCAAGATAAATTGTTATTAAGTTTGAGTTTTTTTGTGAATGTCGTTTTTTTTCATAACTAGGCAAAGTAACGCATGACTTGAGAAAAATGAAACAACAACTTTATTGCGAGAAAATTAACAAAACATAACCACTTTTGTACAGCACAAAGTGTACAGTTAATTTAACGGATGAAGAGAGGAAATGTGAGAGAGAAAACCTTGTGTTTGCGAGAGATCAAAGGATTACACGTAAGTGGGGACGTTTAAATGGTGAATGCAAACAGCGCTAAATGCTCTTTTTTACATGCGACACACTTCTTGGCAAAACTTACAGCCTATTGTCAGACTATAGAAGAGAAGATTCGTATAAAACATGAACAACGGGGGCCTAAACAGATAGATACAGTTAGGTTATTTCAAAATGTACCCATGCACAATTGGTGTTAAAAATAAGCAAAAAAGAAACAAAAGCATACAGTTACGTCGTTTGGTACTCATTGGAAATATTTTAAAGCGTGGATTTAAAACGGAGTTTTGTGTTATGTCGCCAGGTGTATAAAATAACAATATTTGTAAAGGGAAATACAAAAATTTAGTTTGGTATTTTTTTTTTTATTTTTGTAGATACATCATTTGAACATTATTGAAGTAATGTAGGTAATAGAGCAGAATTAGAAAGTTAAATCAAAGTATAAAATATAATTTAATTACAAGTGAAAAAACATGAACCAAGACCGGGATTTGAACCCAGGACCTTTGCGTTTCCGGGGCAACACTCTACGACTGAGCTATCCTGATCCTCCAGATATTGGTCGATGTTATCTCACTTGTACGTTTTTACTGCATTTATGAAGTAATAAATTATGCGCATCCAAAATTTTCAATAGATTTTTACTTTCTATCAATTTAAAACTTTTTAAATGAACATATAACGCCAAAACAATTTTAATTTATTTTTATATAGGGCCTACCTTCGTGCAACTTTTGGGATAATGTTTCACACCCAATAATATTCGAAAATGGAATGTTTAAGTTTTAGCCCTCGTAGTACTTTGTCATGATAAATTTACTTTACATTATTCAAAAAATACTCCGAAAATCATCAGTTTTATTATTAAATGTAATTCTTGGAGCGCCTAAGCAGTTTTTTCTCAAGAGTGACAGGTTTTTTTTATGTGAAAGTGTGACGAAACATGTTTGGGAATATTTTCAGAACTATAATAAACTACAATAGTTTAAAATATTATTGTTGATACTGCACGAAACCGTTTCAAACTATACCCCACACGTAATATTATTAAGATATACAGGATGATTCAGAACTTAGGTCACATAGACCCGAAAACACTTCATTTTCCGGATATCCGCCATTTTGTGTTTTGTACAAAATATTGTATATCTAGAGAACGAGTTGACTGATTGAGTTCAAAATTTGCACGAAGTTTAACCTAACATATCTATCTCAAGAAAAATAATGGATTATATCCAATCATGAAATTTTAAAATGGCGGCTTTTTGAAAATTTCAAACCTAAAAATTACTCAAAAACCGTACACGTATTAACCGAAAATTTCATAACTTTTTTTGTAGCCCTTTTGATTTCCTATCGGATTGTATAAATGTCAAAACAATCGAATGAATGATAATACGTTAAAGATAACAACAGCATATGTACATACAATATACATTCGTACATGTTAAGGTTGAACAAACCAATTATTACACATAACTTAACTATTATCCTTCGTCCGATTGTTTTTACAATTACACCGTCCTATAGGGAATCAAAGCTACGAAGAAGATGTCTTGAAATTTTTTGTTAAAATGTACGGTTGTTGAGTAGTTTAGGTTTGAAATTATCAAACAGCCGCCATTTTGAAACGCATGGTTGGATATAATCACTTATTTTTCTTGAGATAGAATATTTTTAGGTCAAACTTCGTGCCGAATTTGAGCTCAATCCGTCATGCATTTCTCAAGATATAAATTATTTAGTAAAAAAAAACGAAATGACGGATATCTAGGAAACGGAGCGTTTTCTGACCTATGTTTATGTGAGGTTTTTTCTTATTTTAGTTATAGAATTAGGTACCGAGGCATTTTCTCATACTTCCGAATCACCCTTGTATATTTTTTGAGCTAATACAATTTAGGGCCTTCAATAAATTGAATTTTTTGAAAATATGTTGTTAACATTATTTTTAACTTTATGCATAAGTTAAATTTCAGCTGGATACCACTATCCGTTCATGGGACATATGACTGTGAAAAACAGAGCAGAGTGCGATTCTGTAAGGTGTCGTTTTCCTTGACACAATGTCCTGTTAAAGTTACGTCTTTTTAATAATATGCATTGCTCGTAAATCATGAATCTTCTTACAGCTTTATTTTAATACCGTTAAAAGTACCACAACTAAATCCTGCCACGTCAATATTTGCGTATACATTAAACTTAACAAAACCGGACAATTGCGAAGACTTTATCCCGCACGTTTCCACTTTGAACGTTATTCTATTGATAATGATTGGATTTG
>JAGFPH010010103.1:0-15728 GCA_018207615.1 Philaenus spumarius
GATACAATCTGAAGTGTTCAGCCATGTTGCCGGGCAAAATGATCCCTTATGGCCTCATGTGGATCATTTTACCCGCAAGGGATCATTTTGCCCAATTATGTCGGTTTTTAGAACGAAGTTACGTTTGGAAAAGTTACTGTTTCCATACATTTAATGTTATTACAATAAAGCTGTAGAATTAATTGTAACATCAAAGCTAAGATGGAAAACACAGTTAAATGTCCATTCATTGTAAATTCATTCAATAAACATAAAATGTTGCTTCATGTTAGTCGTAAAATGGTTCATAACATTTTGGTTAGTCTAGGCCTAACCTACAATTAATTATTGTGTGTAGGCCTATGTTTGATTTATTTTACCTGCCGTTTAATATAATAATAATCTTTCAATTGCAGTTTATTATTAGTTTGTTTTTTAAACACACATTTAAATGTCCATTCATTGTAAATACATTCAATAAACATAAAATGTTAGTTCATCTGTCAAGGCCTAACCTAAAATTATTGTGTGTATGTTTAATTTATTTTACGTGCCGTTTAACATAATATTAATCTTTCAATTGCCGTTTATTATTAGTTTGTTTTTTAAACACACAGTTAAATTTCCATTCATTGTAAATACATTCAATTATCATAAAATGTTGGTTCATCAGTCTAGGCCTAACCTAAAATTAGTGTGATGAACTTCGTTCATTTAACACAGTCTATTTAAAATTTGTAATCATTGTTTCAGATGGTTAATCGTTACAAACGGAAAACCGAAAGGCAGAACTGGGACCCCAGTAGAATGAAGGAGGCCATAGCTGCTGTCAACGGTGGTTTAGCAGTTCGAACAGCTGCTATCAAGTTTGGTGTGCCTAGGATGTCACTTAAAAGGCGATTTAAAGGTATGAACATTACAGCTATTGATGATATGAAATTGCTTGGAAGTAAACGCCCTGTTTTCACCATGGACCATGAAACAGAATTAGTGAATCACATCTTGAATATGGAACAAAGAATGTATGGCTTCACTATCATGGACGTTAGGAAACTTGCGTACCAACTAGCAGAGATGAATAATATTAAGCATCCTTTTTCTCATGAAGAAAAAGCTGCTGGTAGAGATTGGATGATAGGATTTCGTAAAAGACATCCTGAACTTAGTCTACGAACACCTGAGTCAACTTCACATGCTCGAGCCTCAGCATTCAACAAGCCAGTGGTAGAAAAATTCTTTTCTATATTACAGGACGTAATGGATAAGACTTACTTTCCTCCACACAGAATTTTCAATGTGGATGAAACTTCTATCAGCACAGTCCCTGGTAGAAATTGTAGGGTTCTTGCTGAAAAGGGAAAAAGACAAGTTGGTCAGGTCGTATCAGCGGAACGAGGGCAATCAACTACAGCAGTCATTTGTAGCATCAGGTTACTTTGTTCTACCCATGCTAATTTTTGCACGCATATGAATGAAACCGGAGCTAATGAATGGGGCACCACCAGGTAGTACCTATTGCTGTAATGAATCAGGCTGGATGAAGTTGGAGACCTTTGAAAAGTGGTTCGATCATTTTATAATGCATGTTAAACCAACTGCGGAAGATCCGGTATTATTGATTCTCGATGGGCACCTTTCGCACACCAAGAATCTCGCGGTTATTGAAAAGGCCAGATTAAACTTCGTCACTATTCTATGTTTACCTCCACATTGTTCGCACAAACTCCAACCACTGGATGTAGGAGTTATGTTTGCATTGAATACCTGGCATGACAAAGCATTAAAAAAGTGGTTGACCAACAGCAATAGAAAAAGTGGTATTGGGATAAGTGATATTGCAAAAATCTTTGGTGAAGCTTATTTGGAAGCATGTGTGCCATTGAATGCTATCAATGGATTAAAAAAAAACCGGAATTGTCCCTTTCAACCCAAATGTCTTCTCAGAGATAGATTTTGTTGCTGCAGAAATTACAGATAACCCATTAGCAGATATCCCAAGTAATCCTCAACTTCAAGAACCAGCTGTAAAAGTTGGAACGTCATTTCAAGAGCTACAACCGATTACTACTGTGACTTCTCCAGAAAAAGGCAATCAACTTGACTCTAACCTTACTCAAGCTGTAGGTCAGAATACTCCAATTATTTATCCTATTAATCCAATACCTGGCCCTAGTCACCAAACCTGTATGTTAACCTCTCCGAAAACGTGTGATATTTCCACAAAGTTCTCTATTAGTCCCTCCGATATCCAACCATTTCCAAAGAAGACTGAATTACTCACTTCCCGCCAAAGGAAATCAATCGGCAGTGCAATTTTAACGAGCAGTCCATATAAAGACCAACTTCTTCAGGAGAAGAGAAATAGAGACGAGAAGGAGAAGAAAATACATGCAAAAGCGAAGAAAGCTGAACAGAAAAGAGAAGACAAGACGTGGAAAAAAGAAAAGGATGGCAAAAAAACCAAAAATGTTAAGCCTAAAAAAAATATCTTTAGAAAATTGACCTATAAAGATGGTTCATCGTCAACATCAAGTGAAGAAGATAGCGTACCATATCAAGATACAGATGATGATTTAATAATGGAAATAGATGACAACGAGTGTTCCGAGTGCTTGGAAAAATATGAAACAACGAAAGCTTTATGTGATTGGATTAAATGTTTAAAATGTGGACGATGGTTACACGAATCTTGTTCGAAATTCGAGGGTAAATGTTCAGTGTGTGGTCGGGCAGAAGTTTTATTTAAAAGAAAAAATGAAAAGAACAAACTATAAAATTAGTTGATTAATATGTTGCACACATATGCAAATGTATGCCTATGCTTTGAATTATTCTATTCATTTTATTATTATATTCTAAACTCCTCAAAATACCATTTTTCAAGTAGCCTACAGTTTTATGATCATATTTTTTAAATTAATAGGCCTAGTATTCTTATTATTATTTAATATAGGCTATTACCATATAGCATAATATTGGTATTTTGAACAGCTATAGTTTTATTCTGCTTTATATTTTAGCAACTGTTTCACTGCATATTTCATTCTAAACTTCTAAAATTGCCATTTTCCAAGTACAGTTTTCTAATCATACTTTTATAAATAATGTGTATTATTATTATTTTCTAAATTTTCAAAAATGTAGCATAATGTTAGTTTCCTTTAACAGGTTTTGATGTTAGATATTAGTTACTGAATATTTCATTGTAAACTTTTTTTTAAATGTATTGAAAGTAAAGTTTTTTGGTCAAAATTTTGTGTATTATTATTTCATAGCAATACTGGATACATCAAATGTGGTTGTAACTCCTATTTCAGATATTATATGTTCGGCGAAAGGTTCAAATTGAAAGGTTTTTCAATAAGGATCATTTTACCCTTATCATCGGATCATTTTGCCCTATGATGAGGGTAAAATGATCCTTTGAATATTTTTTTTTCAAACGTAATTTACAAAAAGTTTTACTTGATTGAAAAATGTGAAAAAATATGAATTGAATGGGCAACTTACCATAGAAGACACTGGTAATTTATCAAAATTGTGTTTTATTGCATTGAGAGTTCACATAGATTTTCTTCTTAAAGGGATCATTTTGGGCCACCTTCCCCTAATTCAGGTGCGAAATTTTCTAACAGCAGCCATTTTGTAACGTGTAATTCGATATAATCGCTTATTTTTTGTAAAATAGATCATTGTTAGGTTAAACTTCACGCTAAGTTCGAACTAAATCGGTCGAACCGTTTTCTACATATGAGTTATTTAGTAAAACAAACAAATGACGGATATCTGGAAAACCAAGCGTTTTTTTAAAAACATTTATTCTTGATTTTCTATTTATTTTGACCCACAGAACCACTTCCCAAAGTTTGGCACTTTACTAACGGGACACTCTGTATACGCAAATAAAACACCACTTGTGGCCTACAGTATCGTGAATTTAGATCGCATTCGCATATGGATTATAATTACATTTTGTACAACGAATTTGTTCAAATCACTAATACAATACAGATAAAATATAAGATTATGATGTAGATATGAGTTACTATTTTCTTGAACCACAAAGAAAAATATTTCGCGTCTAACAATTCATAATAATATGAATAATTCGACCACGCAGCTGAACCGCTGACGTGAGTTCAGCAAATTTCCAAAATTAAGTTTATAGGCCTATGTTGTAAGGTTTCAACCAACAATTTGGGAAATAGGTCTATTCACGACGGTGCTGAATAGCTGCAAAATGGTTCGCACGCCATTCCGCATATTGGGAGTATCTTCAATACACAAAGCATTGCGTGCTTCGCACGCCATTCCGAATATTGGGAGTATCTTTAAAAAAAAAAAAAAAAAAAAAAAAAAAAAACATTGCGTACTTCGCACGCCATTCCGCATTTGGGGAGCATCTTCAATACACACGCCAACACCCCGGTAGAATCCACCACATGGCTTTAAACCGGGTACTTCTATGGTATTTTACGTTTTGATCGATTTTGGGGGAACCAAGCGAGCTATAAGGTCGCGTTAAAAAACTCAATAAACTCAATATGCAGAATAACATACTACATTTATATTTGTAGAAAAAGAACAGAAAAAAATTCATATTCGTAGGAAAAATCACAAAAAATAGTTACTTCCGGTCAAAAAACGTGCTTCCGATTTTTGGATTTTTTTGGCTAACGAACTCGTCCGAGCGACGTAGACAACCAACATGTGTACCAAATTCGAACCAAATCGGACTTAAAATGCGGCCGCTAGAGTGCGAACACATATATACATGGCGAAAACATATATACGAAAACGTGGTTTGGGGACCATGATCGGTGCTCATTGGCTACTCCCGACTTTGGGTCTTACCATTAGGGCCACTGCAATAGCTCATTTTTCCTGTGGAAATTCGCTAATAATATGAATAACCTGAATTCTTAGACGCAAAACAAAATTGTTTTACGAAGGTTATAAAGAATACATGTCTTCAGAAGACGAAACATTCATTGTATTAAAGAAAAGTAGTAGGAAAGAAATGAAAAATATTTTGAACAGAATACGAGAAGAAAAGATAAAGGTCGAAGATGGATAAACAGTATGGAGGTGATCTTGATTTAAATACCTTTCATTTTATAGAAAAACTAGGGGAAACCCGTGAGTGGTCCGCACGCCAACCCCGTTGGAAACTTCTATACATATAATGTTTTAAGCCTATTTTCTTTATAATAAATGTGTAGGATTAACAATAACTTACAAAAGGAGAAAGAAGCCCTTTATACATTCCGAGTCAAATCAAAACCTTATTTAACACATCTAAGAAACTAAGGAGATTTTCCATTCCTACGTTTTATTTCCAACATGCGCCAAGAAAGAAGTTATCACCAGTTGGCCTAAAAAGCGTTAGCACTGACAAAGAACGCATGGTACAAATACTGTTTTGCTACCTATTGAAACGTCTTCTGGGAATGTGTAATAGTTTTACTATTTTCCAATATTTAAATGTACGTTGTAGTACTAAATATAATGAACTAGAGAGCTCCATCTGCTGCTCCTCAACCCACGCGGCGAAGCAAAAGCAAATACATTATTAGCGAATTTCCATGGGAAAAATGAGCTCTGCAGAGGCCCTTTATGGTAAGGCCCAAGGTCGGGCGTAGCAAATGAGCACCGATCATGGTCCCCGGAACACGTTTTGGAGTGTCATTAAAAATCATATATATATATATTGTAACGGTTGGGCCTTATGCAATGTGTGAAAAATTGAGTTTTGCAATAAAATGCAAAAATCAAGATTTCATAGCAGAAGTCGAGGTGCACCCTATACTTAAATCTATATATATAAAATTCAATGTACGTTTGTCTGTATGTTTGTCCTTTATGCGTTACCAAACCGTCCATCCGATTGCTTTGAAATTTTGCATAGTAACACAGGTTAACCCTGGGAAGGTTTTAGGCCATTTACGAAAGTCCTAGGACACTAGGGCTACGCCCCAGTGGCCCTCAAAGTTTCAATGTTAATCTTATGGAAGGTCAATCTTAAGGAAGAAGAAGAAATATTTCTTTTGATTTTATCAGAAACAACTGTTCGTATGAAAAGCTTAAAACAGCTGATTTTGATCAACAGCTGATTTTGATCAACAACTGATTTGGATCAAAAACTGAATATAATTTTAGGTTAGGTAAATCAAGCAATGAGCAGAATCCCATTATAATTTACATCGGCCCTCAGGGATACGAATTACAGGCTTTCAAAGTTTCAAATTAAGCAATAGCAAAGCATTGCCGGGTCAGCTAGTAGATTATAAGAAGACAAGTCCAGGCAAAATGTACTGAGTCAACAGATATGGACTTTTGTCCTGGAGCTTGTTTCAAGTTGTTTAAAATACTTAGAAAAATTAGTTGTTTTATATGAGAATAAGGTGTTAAATAAAATGATAAAATTGATGAATCTTATGGGTAAATGTGAAACACGGGAGGTGTAGATATTGGCCATGGAAATCACAATTTTGTAAATTAAAAAATGGTAAAGTTAGAAAGGGTTAAAGTTATAGAAAATCCTCAAATTTGATCAAAAGTAAATAAAAAATATATTTTTGAAAAGAGTAAGAGAAGTCGAATAAAAATGTTAAATAACAAATTAAGAAATTATTGGTATTTTAGAAGTTAGAGATAATTGTTAAAGTTTGAAGGTGAAAAAGCACCTGAAAAAATGAAAAAGTAAACAAGTATTAAAGGAGTAAAAGTTTTTTAAGATAAAATTTTGTAAATTGTTAGTTAATTAAAATAATAGGTGAAAAGGTTCACACCTATATTTTGCTAAAAATAAAAGGAAAAAGGTGATAAAATAAATAACCTAGTGTTAAGAAAGTAATAATAAAATAAAATTGTAAATCTCAAGTTAAAGTATCAATTAACAAGTAAAATTTCAAATCCAAAAGTAAATGTTAAAATAGGCAAATTTACAAGTCCCAAAAGCAAAAGAAAAATCATCGGACAGAATTGAAATTTTGGCTAGTAAAATATAAAACCATTACTAACATATAAGAAAAAATAAAAAAGATTTTCCCTCAAAAACAGAAGAGTTTCCGCGAGGAAAAACCGCGGAAAACGCGAAGTCGCGCCGTAAGCAAACCAAACGTCGTACGACCATCACTCATGTTTGAGAAGAAAGAAAAAAGTACCAGGAATAAGACTACGAAAACCGCAATTCTTTAAAACAAGTTCCAGAGAAAATACAGGGAATATTAATAAAACAATGGGACAATATGCCAGTAGAGGGAGTAACTGATAGCAAGATGAGACGTCAAACTAGGAAGTTAGTGGGGGTAGTATCAACCCAAGAACTACAGAAAAAAATACAAGTTGCATGGCGAGATGGCGAAAAAGGGATAGAAAAGCAGGGAAATAGTTGGTACCCCGGAAGCGGCAAAACAGCCGATAAAAGGAGCGTACAGCGTCAGAGGCAGGAGACTTCTCGATGGGGACTTCACGATGGAATTTTTCTCTGAGTAGAGATGTGTTAGAAAAATATCTGCGATACTAAAGTAAAGTATTTTTCAAGTAGAAGCAGTGTTTTATGAAGTCAGCGGTACGAAATGTGTTAATCTAGCAGTGAACATTTTAATTATATTATGAAATATAATATTTCAACGAACAGTTTCTATAAAAATCCATCGAACTTATATACAATTTAAATAAATGAACGGAGATAGTGTTATATCGGTTATCATTACAGATAGTGAAAAAACAGTCGAACAATTTAAGTGAATTAGGCTATAATTGGTTAATATAGCAGGTGCGTCTAAACCATTGTAAATGACGTAGTCTACGACAATTACAGGACGGATGTAATGGCGATAACTGGAACACCCAATGGAATTTGAGAAATTACTGGAATAAATAAGCGAAAACCAAACCAGGGAAGGCACTAGAAGACTTCATGGAAATTCAAACCAGGAGAAATTCAACCAGGCAGAATCTGGAACCACAGGAGACGTTCAACTACACCAACGATAACCGGACTTCAGGGAGGCTGTATTTCCATCAACATTCCTGGGAAAGCAGTTCAGAGTCAAGGGTCGCAGTAATAAAAGGTCTGTCAAAAAGTTACTATGTCCCCTATTAAAATATTGCCTGAGTTAAATTCAAATCATTATTGATACTGGGTTGAGATAGTTAAATTAGGTTTTTCAAAATATAAAATTATCAGTCTTGTAAATTAAATATTTAAAATCATTTTCATAATTAAATAATAAATATTAACAGAAGGAATAATTAAGTATGAATAAATAACAAATGGTTCTACCTAAAAGAAGTAATAAATTGATGTAAATAGTAAATTTAGTTAAAAAAAATTTATTTTTGTAGTGGAAAGAACCACAAAGAATTTTGAGTTATTTGTTGAATAAATTCTCTTTTGATTTAAAATAATATAAATAATTTACCTTGTTCAAGAAATTCCTATTATCTGAGTATCCTATATGATAAGTTGTTTTCAGTGTATGATCAATATCGAAGGTTCACAAAGCACAAATAATTTAATTATTCTAAGGTCAGTTCCACTGTTCTCACTCCTCAGAGATCGTCGAATAAAATTAAAATTAATTACTGAGCTGAGCATATTTAAAGTTAATAGTAACTTCAATAACTGGAAGAAATTTAATAAAATATTTTCCATTAAGGTGACTATAGGCATAGTTATCCTAACCAGAGTTATATCACCTAGGCTATCAAAATTAATTTGCCTTATACTTCCAGTAGGTGGTATAATCTCTTTATTTTGTGACAAAGTAGGGAAATCCTACAGACAGAAAAATTGTGCAAAGTTTGCGCGCTCTGTCGTCGCAATATATATATATATATATATATATATATATATATATCTTTATATATATATGTGTATGTGTTCGCACTCTAGCGGCGGCATATTAAGTTCGATTTGGTTCAAATTTGGAACACATGTTGGCTGTCTACGTCGCTCGGACGAGTTCGTCAGCCGAAAAAATCCAACAAACGGAAGTTTGCTGTTTTAAATGTTTTAGGACTGGGAATTAAACGCCGAATTTTGAATCTATGTTATAAAGGTAACCTGAAAAGTTTCTATCACAGTTTTGGCTGTTCGTTAATTATACGAATCAGTCAATGTGGCAGGACCTTTTCTTGTATTATGTAGACAGATTACAGTGGATAGATAAGCAGCAATTTCATAATGAATAGCAAATAACGAAAGTTCAATCTATAAAAAGCAATAGAATGACTAATCCGACATTCAGGCATAAGATCATGCTGGGAATTCCTTTGACGTCATTATAATCAGAGGGAAGGCGGTGACAGCCTGCGTTGGATTAGAGAGAGCGTGTTGTGAATGCATTATCAGGAAATCTTTATGCATGCATTCAATTTTGTTTGATTTCTTTATTAACTGTAAAACACAAAGGTCAGTACATAAATAATGCGACAAAGAATGAAAGAAACAAATAAACAAACATTCATTTTTACTTTCTCCACCCTATACTTAGTATATGGAGAAAGTATTGTTTTCGTCCAAATTTTCGAATTTGAATTTTGAGTGGAATTATCTATTTTGGTGCTCCCTGAACCCATACAAAATGTTTAGTGGAATTATCTGTGTTGGTGCTCCCTGAACCCAAAAATATTTTTTGGTGGAATTATTTGTTTTGGTGATCCCTGAATCCAAAAAAGTGGGTTTTTGGTGATGTCAGTCCGTGTTTCTGTAAGGATGTGTACAGAGCTGGAAACCATACCAACGGTCCGATTTTGATGAAATTTGGTATGTAAGTGTAGTTCTGGAATATCTCCAGGTTTTACCCCCCAAAAATGGCCAAAAAACGAGGAAAATCAAAATTTCTCAAAAACGGCTCTAACGATTTTGATCAAATATGGCTTATTTGTAGCCCTTAATGTACCCTACCATATGCAAAAAACAGCATCTTTCTAAAAATTCTCGTTTAGGTAATAATAATAATAACTGATTTTTGGGGGTATTTGGTCAAAAAGGAAGTTTTTTCAAAAATTTTCAAAATTTTTTTCGTGCCTAATTGACATGTTTGGTGCAAATTTGTTCGAAATCGATCGAATAGTTTAAATAATAATAATAATATAATATTGGTGTGTGTTACATGCATCTAATATTTTCCATTGTAACATTTTCCTACTTTTGCAATTCTAAATAACCACCCCCTATGCTACTCTTGGGAAGGTATAAAAGTTCCAACTGGGAGAAAGTATGTGGCAGTTATCTGGTACCGTTTATTATGTATAGAGATTTTATAGGGTCTTAGATAATCATGTTTGGAGGATATTTTCTACTGAATCGACATCAAAGTCGGTGAAAAATTACAAAAAAATAAATTACTGTGTCCGCCTACTGTAATGATTTCGTCGAAAATAGCAGCGTTAATGAAAACTACTAATAAGTCACCATTTCTGAAGTCAATACTTTTCTTGACTTTACCCTTATCTTTATATTTTAAAAAAGGTCACGTTTATTAATTTCATATTCTTTCAAAGAAGTAGGACAATATTTAAAAAGGCTTATTTTCTTAGTTTTAGTGTTCAACAATTTTTAAAGCATTATTTTTTAAACTAGTTTTATTTGTACTATACATTTTTTTTATTTAGTTCATCTTCAACTATAAATTTCATATTTTAAAAGTTGCAAACCGAAATTTCGAACTCGTACTGTAAATAGGTCAAATAAAGATAGTTTTTCACTGTCACAAAGGAGATTGCAAAACCTTATTTCCAGAATTCTATCGTATATTTCAAAGGTTCGGAGAAAGATACACTGCGCAGGGATAGAAAACGCTTCCTTATTTTTATTATTTATCTTTGAGACCATCTAGCGTACACACTACTAACAAACAAAATCCCATTACTTGTGATTAAACGCGACTCTAAAGTGCAACACTGATATATTGGGTCTACCAGGACGTCGTGTGGGAAGAGGGAGTCAAAAATAATTCGACCACGCAGACGAACCGCTGACGTGAGTTGAGCAAATTTCCAAAACTAAGCTTATAGGCCTATGTGTTAGGGTTCCAACCAACAATTTGGGAATATGTCTATTCACGACGGTGCTGAATAGCTGCAAAATGGTTCGCACGCCATACATCATATTAGGAGTATCTTCAATACACAAAGCATTGCGTGCTTCGCACGCCATTCCGCATATTGGGAGTATATTCAATACAAAAAGCATTCCGTGCTTCGCACGCCATTTCGCATATTGGGAGTATCTTCAATACACAAAGCATTCCGTGCTTCGCACGCTATTCCGTATATTAAGCGTATCTTCAATACACAAAGCATTGCGTGCTTCGCACGCTATTCCGTATATTGGGAGTATATTTAATACACAAAGCATTGCGTGCTTTGCATGCTATTCCGTATATTGGGCGTATCTTCAATACACAAAGCATTGCGTGCTTTGCACGCTATTCCGTATATTGGGCGTATCTTCAATACACAAAGCATTGCGTGCTTCGCACGCCATTTCGCATATTGGGAGAATCTTCAATACACAAAGCATTGCGTGCTTCGCACGCCATACCGCATATTGGGAGTATCTTCAATACAAAAAGCATTGCGTGCTTCGCACGCCATTTCGCATATTGGGAGAATCTTCAATACACAAAGCATTGCGTGCTTCGCACGCTATTCCGTATATTGGGCGTATCTTCAATACACAAAGCATTGCGTGCTTCGCACGCCATTCCGCATATTGGGAGTATATTCAATACATAAAGCATTGCGTGCTTCGCACGCCATTCCGAATAATGGGAGTATCTTCAACACACAAAATATTGCGTGCTTCACACGCCAACCCCGTATTGGCGTATTGGGAGTATCTTCAATACACAATGCTTTGCGTGGTTCGCACGCCAACCCCATGGTAGAATAGACCACATGGCTTTGAACCGGGTACTTCTATGGTGTTTTACGTTTTGATCGATTTTGGGGGAACCAAGTGACTTAAAAATACTAAATATGCAAAATAACATCCTACATTTATATTCGTAGAAAAAACAAATTCATTCTCGTAAGAAAAATCTTAGAAAATAGTTACTTCCGGTCAAAAAACGTGCTTCCGATCGTTGGATTTTTCGGCTAACGAACTCTTCCGAGCGACGTAGACAACCAACATGTGTACCAAATTCGAACCAAATCGGACTTAAAATGCGGCCGCTAGAGTGAGAACACACATATATATATATATATGATTTTTAATGACACCCCAAAACGTGTTCTGGGGACCATGATCGGTGCTCATTTGCTACTCCCGACCTTTGGTCTTACCATAAAGGCCACTGCAGTAGCTCATTTTTCCCATGGAAATTCGCTAATAAGAGGAACCATTCCCTTAAAAACTCTATTATTTGGGCTCGTTAGCAGCCATTGGAACGTGATGCTGCCTAGTTAGTCAAATTATTGCTGTTGGGGAATACGATATTTTTCCATTTTTAATTGACAATTATTTACTGCATGAATGATGCTCCTCCATGATGGCCTCGTTGACTTATTTACCCTCTACCCTCTACTTTTGCCGTCACTTGCTCGATCAAATCTCACGTTACTACAAGTGAAATATGTTTACAGAAAAATTGAATTCAAGCGGAATAATTGGTTATAAATTGGAATAACAACTGAATACGGTAGTTTTATTTATGCAACTTGAGTACCTTCCACTCTTGTGTGCACTCTGAAATTGTAGCAAATACAAATTAATTGTTTTAAACAGCACAAACAGAATGATACGATTGTCAGCCAACGTGCATGATTAATTGTAAAATAACAATGACAAAATGTTGATTAAAAATCCAGCCCATTGTTAAGCTATGACCTCAAAATGTTTGTAACACTATTGAGTTCTTCTCATTTGTTTGTTTTTTGTTTTCATTATGTCTGTGTAAAGTAGAATGCAAATAGTACAAGATAAATGTAGACACAAACATCAATGATTAGTTCTCGGCACATTGTTATTTATACTAAGCCATTAACTTAAGCTATATTTTAAACTAGCTTGGACTATTGGTCTAAAATATTTCTGTTTTAATATATTTATGTATTAACTTGTATTACAAATATAGGCCTACTGATACTGAACGCCGAACTGGAAAGGAACTGATGTGTGGAAACACGGATACCACTGATACTGAACTGGACCAGCGAGCACAGAATACAATAGAGGGGGGGGAATACCATACAGTAGCAGTGAGTTGAAGCCACCCGAAAGCCAGGGCTCTATCACAAGGGCTATAGCCATTTTGATCATTTACAGTGACCCAGTATCGATCGCCTATGACGTCACCATGCTGATACACACCAGCTGGTAATATTTCACTAATGTGCGCGCAGTCGTTTACTCGCTGTTGTAACTCGATGGAAAGGCTTCAGTAAAATAAAATTTAGATATTCTCAATCTACATAAACTACGGATTCTAACAGAATAAAAAACTTTTATTTTAACAGGTATTTCAAATTTTAATAATTGAAAATATTTGAGAGTTATCACAGAATGACATGGAAAAGTTACTGAGCGAGGAAATTTTTTATTTTCGGGTTATAAACAAACTTCCAGCGGGAAAGTTGTAGCCAATGAGTTGACCTAAACTTTTCAATTTACCGATTTGTGATAAAATGATTACATCATTATGAAATCGTTTTTAAATCAGCGCGAGGCGGTGACGCGTCGCCACTCCCGGTGTACTGTTGTTTGATACTGGAATATTTACATCCTTATCCATTACGTTTATGTACATATTGTTATTTTAAGGTAATATAGTAAATCACTTGTCCCCAGGTAATTATGCCACCTAGAAAAAAGTAAGCATTTTAATTCTTTGAATGTACGTAGTAATAATGATATTATTTTTTAAACGTTAACCTCCAACTTTACTTTTTGTGTCCACTTCAATAATATCAAATTTTAATTATAAATTATAATTAGTTTATGTTAAAATAAAATGTTTAATTACATTAAAAAAACGTTAAGCTGCTCCATTGGATTTGGGGATAAAATTGTCCCTTACATAAAGAATAAAATTTTTATGCCTTATAAACATTTTATGAATTTTGGTTTTCTCTATCCACTCACTAAACGGTTAGAGGTGTGTCTCTAGAATTTTTACCAACCCTGTATTCGTACACTATTTTTTTTATGGGAGTTGATAGGAATTAAGTTCATAGTTTTCGCCTAACTTTACTTCTCAATTCGAATTACATGTGTGAATATTTATTTCAATATACATTATACTTTTTGATATAAAGTTCTAAGCGAATAAATAAAATTACTCTAAAAAGTTTGTGTAAAAAGTATACCTACAGATAAGGATGTTCCTTATATCTTTCCTATTACTGAAGCTCAATCGATCTTCCCTTCTACAACACCCGACAATAGCGGTAAAAAAAAACTCCCTCCCTTATTGTCAACCTTACCCTGTCATTTATAAGTTATAGTATCCGCACCAAGGTTGTATTAACACTAATTAAAAACGTGCTTTCACACCTTGAAATATCGCCGACATAAATCTAATTAGTACTCAACGCCAGATAAACTTTTTCAACAACGAGTGCTTTATGGGAAATATGATAAGGCCGCGATGACAAACTACCCTGTGCAATAAAAGTCAAACACGGGGAGGATTGGGGTACACGAGCGTTTAATATTATCTTTGCACAACATTCGTTAACACAACTCTAGGAAATGTTAGGTGATGTTTGATTACATGATGAATAGTTCATAATTTGTTGACATCGTACGTTTAATGCGATAGTTTTAAATTATCATATTTATGATGAACCGATTTTTAAAATGGTTTGTTCAGCCATTTCTGTTGACACCTTACTATTTGTGCTTTATTTATTTAAAAGTACAACTACAAATTACTTATTGTATCATCAACTTAAAGGCGAGTGTGAACTGCGAAAACGAGACCAGGCATGCATTAGAGCGGATGGTGGCCACTTTGAAAACTTTCTTAAGGGTCTGCTCCAGTAAACGAGAAATCCACCAGAACGCAAACGCCTCTCACTATATCCCTATCTAAACAGTGCAATTTCTTGCGCTGACATTGCCTCATTTCAAACCATTTTATAAGTCTATCTTTTGTAATTGAGTGTTGAAAAAAAAACTGAATATTCTTTATAAAATTTCGGATCCTTCTTGCAAATTATTTTTCGTTATTAATTTCTTATTGTGTTAGGAAAAAAATTCAAACTTTGTACTTACAAAATGTCAAAATCAAAACCATTTAAGAAAAATGTAAATTGCAAGACGGATGCGTATTGTGACTGTGCTTAAAATGAGACATTGCAAACAATTTTATGATAAAAATAAACGAAATAAATGGTTTGAAATTTAACATTGCTCTTATGGGATAAAAGTCCAAGATGGCTGCCACTAAAGCAGACCCTTAAGTAGAATAGTTTGTAACCTTTTATGTTGCTTTATAATTTATTTGAATTTCTGTGTATTAAAACCAAATCAGTAAAACGTTTTTTATTCCAGTTTCTTAGAGTCTTTACTGTCATGTCTAATCGTAAAACTTAACATTTGTACATCATTTTAAATGTTATTAAATGAGGAAGTTTTTAATTTCATTTGATATTGCCTTACGTTTCATTTAAGTAGTAAAAAAGGGTCTTGAAATGTAACCTAAAACATTTACTTACCCAACTTCTTATTTTATTTCTAATTTTGAAAGGCATTATTGTTGACAAATCATTACAAAAAACCTTGTTTT
>JAGFPH010010103.1:15828-29465 GCA_018207615.1 Philaenus spumarius
TTAAGAACGAAGAAGGTGAACATTAAGAACGAGGAAGGTGAACATTAGATTAAATGAATACAAAAAGAACAAAAATCGAAAATGGCCAAACATTTTGTCAGGAAATCATAAGATTAATTGAAAAGAGGCAGGTAGGAAACAAATTTTACAAACGAAAAATAATTGAAGCATCTTAAATGAAAATATCGTACAACCTAATTAGCTAAATTAGTGTACATTGTGAACATGACAAAAAATATAATGTACCGAACAATAATAATCACCGAACACCGAAAATTGGAGTGTGTAGAGAAAACTAAAATATCCGCCATTCGAGGAAACTGATAACACTAAAGAGCGTTGTTAACCTATGATTAACTACCCCAAACAATGGTTACAAAATGAATAAATTCTGGCGAAAATAAATCATGTTTATAACAGTCATAAATTTATCTGTTTTTACAAGTTTCGTGACTTCTTTGTGTGCACACTTTAATCATAAAACCAAAGCATCGCTGGACGTAACCCGCGTTTCAAAGCACACAAAATAAACATCCGCAACTCCAGGAAACGTTGGTGATACTCAGGCCTATTGAATGATGTTAAACATTGACAAACTACTCCGAACAATAAACACAAGATCATTGTGCTTTGTATGAGAGAAATAATATTTATAACAGAAATAAATATTTGTCTGTTTTGTTATACGATTCATCACTTACTCTTGTACAGTTTTATAACAATTCTTCCAAAGCATTGCAAATTCATCACTTTGTAATCTACAGTGAATCGTCCAAATTATAGGAAACACGGATAACACGTAGGGATACTAAAGGATGTTAAACAATGAATACAAGATGAATGGGCTCCAAGAGGGGGTATTAACATTAGCGGGAATCAAGAGTAAATATTTTATCCGCTCCGAACATTCATCAAGTAATTTCTCCAGCGCGGGTATCCACAATCAATCATCGCGTGTGGCGTCGGTGTCTAACTATCTACAAGAGAGAGAGAGGGGCGTGGTGAATTAGTTCCACTACATTTACAGGTAAAGGGTGGTTGTGTTAACGGTCGGGGTGACAATGGCAAGCGAGAGAGTCGAACACAAAGAAAACAGTTTCCGTGTACTTGAATCCCTCATTAGGGGTGTCAAAACAAACGATTTACCCTGAATTGTTGGTTTTTAATTTTCTCCACCCTATACGTAGTATATGGAGAAAGTATTGTTTTCGTAAAAATTTTCGAATTTGAATTTTTAGTGGAATTATCTGTTTTGGTGCTCCCTAAACCCCAAATAATTTTTAGTGGAATTATCTGTGTTGGTGCTCCCTGAACCCAAAAAAATGTTTAGTGGAATTATCTGTGTTGGTGCTCTCTGAACCCGAAATAAATTTTTGTGGAATTATCTGTGTTGGTGTTCCCTGAACCCAAAACATTTTTTAGTGGAATTATCTGTGTTGGTGCTCCCTGAACCCCAAAACATGTTTAGTGGAATTATCTGTTTTGGTGCTCCCTGAACCCCAAAAAATTTTAGTGGAATTATCTGTGTTGGTGCTCCCTGAACCCCAAAAACATTTTAGTGGAATTATCTGTGTTGGTGCTCCCTGAACCCCAAAAACATTTTAGTGTAATTATCTGTGTTGGTGCTCCCTGAACCCTACAATATTTTTAGTGGAATTATTGGTTTTGGTGCTCCCTGAACAAAAAAAGTGGTTTTTTGGTGATGTCTGTTCGTGTGTCTGTAAGGATGTGTACAGAGCTGGAGACCATACCAACGGTCCGATTTTGATGAAATTTGGTATGAAGGTGTAGTTCTGGAATATCTCCAGGCATTTTTTTCATTTTTTCAAATTTTTAATTTTTAATGGGGTTTACCCCCCAAAAATGGCCAAAATACGAGAAAAATCGAAATTTCTCAAAAACGGCTTTAACGATTTTGATTAAATTTGGCTTATTTGTAGCCCATAATGTACCCTACTATATGCAAAAAAACCGCATCTTTCTAAAAATTCTCGTTTAGGTAATAATAATAATAACAGATTTTTGGGGGTTTTGGCAAAACAGGGGGTTGTTTTTCAAACTTTTCAAAACCTTTTTTCGTGCATCTATACAGGCCTAATTGACATGTTTAGTGCAAATTTGTTCGAAATCGATCGAATAGTTTAAATAACAATAATAATATAATATGGATGTGTGTTATATTATGCATCTAATATTTTCCATGGTAACATTTTCCTACTTTTGCAATTCTAAATAACCACCTCCTTTGCTACTCTTGGGAAGGTATAAAGTTTCAACTGAGAGACAGTATGTGGCAGTTATCTGGTAGGCCTACCGTTCATTTTATAGTAAAACTTACTATTTGTAAAAGTTGTGTTTAACACAAAGGGGGAAAATAGGTAAAGTAACTATTCGTATAATATATGAGATTAAGTTTATATATTTCTAGCTGTTGTACCCGAATCGGTCAGCTAACAGCTCTGCTGTAGACAACGCTTATCAATCGCACTTAAATGAAAGCGATAAACATTTTTATCTCGCAATTTGCAATGTTGTTGACAACGATTGCCCCTTTTTAGTACAAGTACAATTTTGAGATTGTGTCCTGTCCGAATTGACCGGATGGCAATATTTTTAACTGGGGTCCTAAAAGTGCATATATGCCATCAGCAATACGAGCATGCATTGCAAAAAATATTGAGAGGAGATTTGGAACTTGTATATTTTCCAAAGCCTAGCTGAACTATTCGGGTACATAGTAGACCAGTGGTTAGTAAACTCTGATGGCGATGAATGCATGAAACTGCCATCAACAACCCACGTGACACGGACCTAATGACAGTACTAAAAAGTAAATAATTCGACCACGCAGCTGAACCGCTGACGTGAGTTGAGCAAATTTCCAAAACTAAGTTTATAGTATTAGGGTTTCAACCAACAATTTGGGAAATAGGTCTATTCACGACGGTGCTGAATAGCTGCAAAATGGTTCGCACGCAATGCTTTGTTTATTGAAAATACTCCTAACACGGTGGTAGGCGTGCGAAGCACGCAATGTTTTGTGTGTTGAATATACTCCCAATATGCGGAATGGCGTGCGAAGCACGCAATGCATTGTGTATTGTATATACTCTCAACATGCGGAATGGCGTGCGAAATATTTTGCAGCTATTCAGCACCGTCGTGAATAGACCTATTTCCCAAATTGTTGGTTGAAACCCTAAAACATATGCCTATAAACTTAATTTTGGAAATTTGCTCACAACTTACGTCAGCGGTTCAGCTGCGTGGTCGAATTATTATTCTTTCCCTTGTTTTTGTGGTTCGGGGGTTGCATTTAATCAGCGTGATTTTTTCACCTCAGTGTTCTTCAACTTTTGCGTTTAAATGGATATAAAATTCCTACATTTCACATTTTCTCGAACAGTACTGACCCATTTCTAGGTTCTGTACAAATCTGTTTCACAGCTAACAATGGGATCGTAACTAGAGCTTTAATAATTTCACCTCCCGGAAAGTCAAGGATCATTGAAATCTTCCATTCAGCTCACATCCCCCGCTTTAATGACCTCCCTGCACACGCACTGCCTTCAATATATCTTGCCTTCGTCATCCCTCTAAACCCTTTTATTTATTACCTCTATTTATCACTTCGCGTACCGCCGCCATAATTTCTCGTTCCGTAAACTATCCGAGCTTTTCTTATCTCCAAGTTGACGTGTTTACATTTGTCAAAAAATGCTTTGTATTTTTCTGTTCCTTTGTCATTTGCATATTAGGTGCTGTTACTAAATGCAACGAGTCGATTGAAACCCAACAATTTGACAATAGTAGAACTGCACAGGTAAGCACAATTATGTAATTTAGAGTAGGTAGCTATGTAATTAGGAATATATGTAAATCGCAGAAGGGCATTTATACGTAAGCCATCATATGAGTCCAAAAACAAGAGGGGGCAGAAAATTTTAAATAGGGAGAAAATATTAGAAAGTAGATCGTTTGGTAAATGTTCTGGGGCGAGACTATGAGTCTTGACAGACAGGGATCTTCGGGACCGGGGACGATGAAACTGCCCCGTTCATTAAAGAGGATCAAGAAGGGTCGCCTCGCCAAACCAGAAATGCTGAAATTGCCCCGAACGCCTGTCCCTGCGTCCTATCAGTGACTGCAGTCTTCTAATAACTGCCACCAATATCAGGAATCACTAGGTGACAAGCTTTAGTGTAATACAATCGGTTGTATTATTAGGGGTTAAGTTAGGTTGTCGACAGCGGTTTTAGCAGAGTGCAGTCACTGACAGGACGCAGGGACAAAAATAATTCCCTTTTTTCCCCCCAGTCTAGTAGCGACTACCTGGCCGGGGGCTCGGGGCAATTTCAGCATTTTTAGTCTTGCGAGGCGACCCTTCCTAATCCTCTTTTTAATGAGCGGGGCAGTTTTTAATCGTTTCAAAAATACCCAAAATGTTGGGGCAGTTTCACTACGCCCTCGGGGCCGGCGTCAGGGGAGACCAGAGAGTTTTCACGTGAGATGTGACAATTATAAATTTAAAAAACGCCAATTATACTTGTTTACAAATTTACACGCCTAGACAATTTTAAACAATTTTTTTAAATTTAATCACTGGTAAATCTGAAAATAACTTCCAGTTTTAAATTAAAATAACTACCCTTGCCCGTTCCGCGGACTGAAATTAGTGGGTATACAATAGATTTGCAACTGATAATTTAAATTTATTTAGTGTTAAGTTTGTTGTTAAGTTTAATCACTTTTTAAGCCCTTTTTATGTATAACCCTTTTTGCTTAAAAAGCCCATAACACGTTAAAAACAGCATCGACTGAAGTGATTGGATTTTGAGAAAATTTCAAGAAACAGAAGCGTTCAATCTTAGTGTATCTATAACTGCTAAAGTGTTAAACATAAATAACTATATTTTATAAGTAAGCTCTTCTAAGTGACTGATACACATTGTACTATATTTTAATGAGAGTTTATTTTCTATACTAATATTATAAAGAGGTAAAACTTGTTTGTTTGTATGTAGGGGAATTACTCTGGAACTACTGAACCGATTGAAAAAATATTGTTACTAATAAAAAGCTTCACTGTCCCTGAACAACATAGGTTGTAATGAATTTTCATCAAAACATTTTGTATTTCAATATTTGTAAGTTAGTCGGAAAACATTTTTAGGTTAGCCCGAGACTGAGATGAACTAACACATATTTCTTGAATGTATTCACATGCATTACCATAGCAACCAATTGAATAAAATAACAGACAAAACAACTGTTTGCTCTAATATTACCATTAACAGCTGATTTCAAACTTTGAAGGAATTATTTGTATTTCTAAATTTTAGGTTAGGTTTTTATTAAAGTGTAGACCCGAGCCTTGCTGGTACTTTTAGCGTTTATTATAGGGTAACTGCTGTTATAAAAAATACGAAATAATTTTATTTGAACATTCAACATTATTTATCATTTTAGCTTTGGGGTTATTATTAATCCTACACCTTTATTACAAAGCAAACATTACATGATTATGTGTATAGAAGGTACCGACGGAGTTGGCGTGCGGAGCACGCAGGGGTTTCCCCTAGTCTATACTAATATAATATAAAGGTAAAGTTTGTTTTTTGGTTTGTTTGTTTGTATGTAGGGTGTACAATATTTGTAAATTTAGTTGGAAAAAATTCTTAGGTTAGGCCTAGAATGATAAACGAACACATGTATTTACATTTATTACCATATTAACCAATTGAATAAAATAACATATAATTTAGCTATTTGCTCCAATATTTCCATAAACAGCTGATTTCAAAATTTGAAGCAATTACTTTTGTATTTCTACCTTTTAGGTTAGGGTTTTTAAGTGTAGACCTGAGCCTTGCTGGTTCTTTAAACCATTATTATAACTGCTGTTATAAAATATAAGAAATAATTATTTAATTTGAACATTTAACATTATTTACCATCTTAGTTTTTAGGTTATTATTAATCCTACACCTTTATTATAAATAAAACATAACATATGTTTTAAAAGGTTTTATTGGGAGTTGGCGCGCGGAGCATGCAGGGATCTCCCCTAGTATCTAATAAAACTGTTAAAAAATCATCACGGAAAACTAAATCAACAGAAAATAAAAAAAATACTTTTAATAGTCTACTCTCTCTCTCTGTACATTTTTATCGTTTTTCATTGCACTCCGTCCCCTCCCCCCCTATAATTCCCTGCAGCTGACTCCCGGCCAGTGTAAACGGACATCCGCAGCGCCCCCGCCTAGTACTGACCGTAGCTTGATTTACACAGCGGGTTCGCGGGACCATCACAAATTTCTATCACTTTTTCACCTTCCCGCTCTTCTAAAGATACATCAATATTATGCGAGGGTGATAGTATTCCCCTCCTTGTCGTTGCTATAGCAACACGTTTCCCCCGCGTTGTCCATGCTAATGTCCTTGTTCGTTCAATTATACCCGTTGGTAACGTGGACAAACACGTGTCTTACTAAACTGTTTAGCAACAATTGAACTGCAGTAAAATAAGCATAATGCTTCATCCTCGTCATTACGGTTCGTAGATAACAATTCTTTACATGGAATAACACAATACAAACGTAGTAAACCGGTTAAAAAACTAGATAATATGTTCCTGTAATTTGTTAAAAATAAGATAATTGTTATTAGCAAATTTCCATAAGAAAAATGAGCTATTGCAATGGCCCTTATGGTAAGGCCCAAGGTCGGGAGTAGCAAATGAGCACCGATCATGGTCCCCATAAAACGTTTTGGGGTGTCAAAGATTAACCCTTTTTTCCAAAAAGTTAAAATTCGAAGTTTTCTATATGTTTTCGAGATGGATACTGGCAAATGACACATCTTACATTTTGGAAAAAAGGTTAATCTTTGAAAACCCGTATCTCCGTAACTATTTATCTTACAAAATTAGATTTTGATCTCATTTTATAGCAAATTTAATATACTTTTAAGAAGCCAAGACCACATTTTCCCACAAAACGCATAGTTTAGGAGATATTTTACAAAAACCGAAAAAAGTTCGAAAAAATTACAGTTTTCGACCGCCATCCTGCGAGCACAGAATTTTGAGGGTTGCAAATCTGGATTTGTAGTCCCAGTAATGGTCCGAAACACCTCTCCCAAAATCATTAACGATCCATTTAATGTAAGTTCCGATGTAACTTTTGACTGGGCTATTTATCTTATTTATTAAAACTATGGTAAAAATTTAAAAAATGGTTTTAGACTAATTTTGGATGTTGTAAACAATTGCCAAGAAATTATGTTTTCAATTATTTTTTACATAATTCGGTTATTCTTTAACCTAAAGAAACTACAAAATAGCAATTTTGTCGGTCTTTTAAAATAATTAATATTTTGGCACTTTTTCGTAAAGTAAACTGCTTTCAAGATATTCCATGTTAAACATTTGTAACGGCCGCCATTTTAAAAATTATCAACATAAAATAATTCTTGGTGTTTGGTTCACTTGTAAAACGTACCATACAAAATGCTTATACCAAATTTGAATTCAATATCTCATCTGTTTCTGGAGTTAAATTGAGTTTTTGTGAAAAAAACAAACAAAATGTCGGATTGCGACTATCTAATCAGAATTCGAAAAAATATTGCTGATCAATTTTATTTCATTTCAACGAACACAATCCGACCCTGTACATCCGCTAAAGGTTTTTATCGAATTTCCATAGGAAAAATGAGCTATTGCAGTGCCCCTTATGGTAAGACCAAGGTCGGGAGTAGCAAATGAGCACCGATCATGGTCCCCAGAACACGTTTTGGGGTGTCATTAAAAATCATATATATATATATATATATATATATATATATATATGTGTGTGTTCGCACTCTAGCGGCCGCATTTTAAGTCCGATTTGGTTCAAATTTGGTGCACATGTTTGTTGTCTACGTCGCTCGGACAAGTTCGTTAGCCAAAAAAAATCCAACAATCGGAAGCACGTTTTTTGACCGGAAGTAACTATTTTTTGAGATTTATCCTACAAGAATAAACTTGTTTTTGAGTTTTTTCTAGAATTATAAATGTACGATGTTATTCTGCATATTTTGTTTTTTTACGCGACCTTACAGCTCGCTTGGTTTTCCCAAAATCGATAAAGTGTATTGAAGAAACTCCCAATACGAGGGTTGGCGTGCGAAGCACTCAATGCTCTGTGTGTTGAAGATACTCCCGATATTCGGAATGGCATGCGAAGCACGCAATGCTTTATGTATTGAAGATACTCCCAATATGCGGAATGGCGTGTGAACCATTTTGCAGCTATTCAGCACCGTCGTGAATAGACCTATTTCCCAAATTGTTGGTTGCAAACCCTAAAACAAAGGCCTATAAATTTAATGTTGGAAATACGATCAACTCACGTCAGCGGTTTAGCTGCGTGGTCGAATTATTTGAATAAGTATTGTACTATTATTACAACTGGAGACACATAAAACGATTCCATTGAAGGGATAAATGTACAGCCGAAATCAGAAAGGTGTCGAACAAGGTTTAAAATCCAAACCCACTTCTGAGCGCATTATTACAATGACGTGGAAGCCAGATGATTTGACAATTGCCTTCAGGCTTAAAGCCAAGGGTTGACACTTTAACGCATCAAAGCGCAGTTTCAATACTGAAAGAACCGAACAGTTATCGCTCTCCCACAACGCGGTACATTTGCTTCTCGTCATCCTATTATTGGCTTTTGTTATTCCCGTGCTAAAACCAACGCTGGCTTTGTTTTAACGCAAACCATTCCGAATGAGAAGATTATTGTGAACTATTTACTGTCAGTTATTTTGACCTTATTTTATTACAATCTTTGAAAATCTAAGTTATTTATTTTGGAAATTTTATCTCCAATTTACAAACATGACGGAGACAAATCACTTTAAGGGCGAAAACAATTTTCGGACTTGTCTATAATATATAAAAGCGAAATACCACTCACTCAGTCACTCATGAAGATTTCTCAAAAACTAATGAACGGAATTTTAGGGGGGTTTGGGGGATCAAAGTTATTAAAAACCGATTTCTTCAAAATTACCGAACAGATTGGAATGAAATTAAGTATCCTTAATTGATTAGTATCTTAATTCGAATATCGATATTGGCGAATTTCCGTGGGAAAGAGCTATTGCAGTGCCCCTTATGGCGAGACCTAAAGTCGGGAGTAGTAATGAGCACTGATTATGGTCCCCATAACACTTTTTAAGTGTCACTAAAAATGTTATATATCTATATATAAAAAAGCGAAATCCACTGACCCACTGATAACGATTTCTCAAAAACTACTGAACGGATTGGAACGAAATTTTGTATGTAGCTTCCTCTAGGGCCACAGGTGCTCACTAAGAAAGGTTTTCAAAAAATTCGAAATTTTAAGGGGGTTTGGGGGGGATCAAAGTTATTAAATCAAGTTTTCTTCAAAACTACCGAACGGATTGGGATGAAATTTGGTATGTAGCTTCCTCTAGGGCCATAGGTGCTCACTAAGAAAGGGTATGAAAAATTTCGAAATTTTAGGTGCGGTTTGGGGGGATCAAAGTTACTAAAAATCATAATTTCAGATCTTTTATTATTATGACAATAGTGCTTTTATTATTTAAGATCTATATATATAAAAGCCAAATACCACTCACTGACTGAACACTTAAAATGAGGACAATTACGTTAAAAAAAACTGAAAATAACAACCACCACGGGCAACGCCGTACGGGTGAGCTAGTATTTTATATAAGTTAAAAAATAATAGTATCCCAAAATAACAGAAGGCCTTTTGGGAACTATTAGAGAGGAAGCAGTTACACGCAACTAGTTGGAGAGGAACCTGTAAGTAAAACTAGAGTAATTGTAGTTTGATGTAAGTGTTTTAGGATCGACCTAGCGTGTTGGTGTAGGGAGCCATCGACGCATTGTTGCCATGTTGATAGTTACTCATCAAGCAATTCGCCTGTTTGCAATCACATTCAAATGACAAGCAGTTTAACAGAAATATGGCAACACGGGGTGCATCGGTTGCTATGACAACTGCCCCTTCCTGATTGGCCCAGCCCACGGCGAGCCTCTACTACTATTCTCGATCCTACAGCTGTTTAAATCAAAGAATAGGTTTAATGTAGGAATAAATATTGACAGGCGGAAGAAACTCTGGGTTTGTGAGTAATGCAAATTAAACTTTATGGTTTATTATTAAAAGTACAGATGTGATATGCATTTAATACTATAATAAATACATTGAAATGGTTAGCGCGGTTGTTCGGAATCCCAACACAGTTACGTAGATTCGTAGGTACTGCACCACTCTCTTTGCTTCATGAGAATTTTGTGTATGGGCAAACTACATTTAGATTATTTTTTTCCCACTGTAAACATTATTTAAACAGTTTTCCGTGAATATTTCCAAAACGAATCATTATGACGTGTTCTCTGTTTCGAAGTTATCTTTTATTAATGATGGATGTTCAATTTTATTATTAATTATTCCGACAATTGTCATCATTTGTGTGTTAACATCAATACACGACGATTCATAACGTGAGTTGATCCGTATTCCCGAAATAACGTTTATTGATTTTAACACACAAATGATGACAAATTACCGAACAATTAATAATAAAATTATGATACAATCGTAATAAATTATACTTCAAGTACTAAGTCCTATTTTCCTAACCAAATTGCTACTTCTTTAATTGCGAATTTACGAGTTGGGTTTAAGAAGCCATACGCTTCTTGACGTAGGTGACATATATTATACAGGGCACTCGAATGAGTAACTATGCCTAGTTTTAAAACTTCGGGATTTTTCCTTCTGTTTTGGCTAGGTTGACTGTACAATTGTACAAATTAAGTCAAAACCCAGATTTTTTTATGTTTTTCTATTTTCCACGGACTCTATCTTCAAAACTATATTAAGTAGATTGTAGTTTATAGTTCTGATAATCTTGTATACACCAACATTCTTTTGTTCTTTAGTTTTGTTTGACTGATCAATATAAGTAAGACCATATTTCTTTTGTTTTTTATCCTATTTGTGTATGTATAATACTCCTATTTTTGTAGGTGTAAATCTTATAATATATTTATTTAGTTTTTATGTATTTAGTGTTACGTTGACATCAGTCTTGGCAAGTTTATTTCAGTGTTTGAACTTGGACATGTGTTTAGTTATTTTTGTATTTTGGTGACTTTTGTTTAATTATGTATAAAAAAAAAGAATGATTGTTATTAATTTGTAGCAGATTGAGGAAATGAATACATTTATTTATTTTTATTTTATTTATTTCAGTAAGAGAAACATTAATAGGACCTTTTTTGAAGAGAATTTTCTGTAGTTTAATTTTGTATAGGGTTAGCTTTTCGCTAAACTCAATATTTCTCGAGTTATTTAAGAAAACGTGTAAAAAATTACTTTGATGGCTCCCAAACTTCCCGCTCACCCACCACCTTCGGGGAATTTCAGTACGTTGTACAGGACACTCGAACGAGCAACTATGCCAAGTTTCAAAATTTCGGGATTTGTTTCCCCTACTTAGCAATTTTTGGAAATTTAACCGGACTAATCAGAGCAGTTTCAATTAAAACATAGTGTCCGAACTGATTCGTCTGATCACTATACAGCTTGTATTAGTATAGTTTGCTTCTACTGAATACAATACAATCACACTTACTAGACGCCATCGTGTGTGCGGGCTCACCTGTGACAGAGATAAGAGAAACACATTGGTTATTTAGAAAGAAAAAAACAACGTATTAAATGATATCCGTATTCTGACTGTCAAAACCTTTAAAAAAATTCGACCACGCAGCTGAACCGCTGACGTGAGTTGAGCGAATTTCCAAAATTCAGTTTATAGCCTATGTTTCAAATAAAAATTTGGGAAATAGGTCTATTCACGACGGTGCTGAATAGCTGAAAAATGGTTCGCACACCATTTCGCATATTGACAGTATCTTCAATACTCAAAGCGTAGCGTGCTTCGCACGCCAACCCCCGTTTTGGGATGATCTTCAATACATAATGCATTGTGTGCTTCGCACGCCAACCCCACGGTAAAATCCACCACATGGCTTTGAACCGGGTACTTCCATGGTGTTTTACGTTTTGATCGATTTTGGGGGAACCAAGCGAGCTATAAGGTCGCGTAAAAAACAAAATGTGCATAATAACATCCTACATTTATATTTGTAGAAAAAAATCAAAAACAAGTTCATTCTCGTAGGAAAAATCTCAAAAAATAGTTACTTCCGGTCGAAAAACGTGCTTCCGATTTTTGGATATTTTTTGGCTAACGAACTCGTCCGAGCGACGTAGACAACCACATGTGTACCAAATTTGAACCAAATCGGACTTAAAATGCGGCCGCAGTATACGGAATAGCGTGTGTATTGAAGATACTCCCAAAATACGGAATGGCGTGCGAAGCACGCAAAGCTTTGTGTTTTGAAGATACTCCCAATATACGGAATGGCGTGTGTATTGAAGATACTCCCAATATGCGGAATGGCGTGCGAAGCACTCTATGCTTTGTGTATTGAAGATATTCCCAATATACGGAAAAGCGTGCGAAGCACGCAATGCTTTGTGTATTGAAGATATTCATAATATACGCAATGCTTTGTGTTTTGAAGATACTCCCAATATACGGAATGGCGTGCGAAGCACGCAATGCTTTGTGTATTGAAGATACTCCCAATATCCGGAATGGCGTGCGAAGCACGCAATGCTTTGTGTATTGAAGATACTCCCAATATACGGAATGGCGTGCGAAGCACGCTATGCTTTGTGTATTGAAGATACTCCCAATATGAGGAATGTCGTGCGAAGCACGCAATGCTTTGTGTATTGAAGATACTCCCAATATACGCAATGGCGTGCGAAGCACGCAATGCTTTGTGTATGGAAGATATTCCCAATATACGGAATGGCGTGCGAAGCACGCAATGCTCTGTTTATTGAAGATACTCCCAATATACGCAATGGCGCGCAAAGCACGCATTGCTTTGTGTATTGAAGATACTCCCAATATGCGGAATGGCGTGCGAAGCACGCTATGCTTTGTGTATTTAAGATACTCCCAATATACGCAATGGCGTAATGGTGCACAATGGAGCCATGCACGACAGAGGGAAACACCTTCACAAGGAGAGTCCAACTCGCTAGACAATACGACACAAACAGCTAGCGCCAACTAGGGCGGAGGTATGTAGCGAACCGCTACTTCTTCAAGTAATCGTTTACGCTATCTTTATTGTAAATATTGTAATATTTGTTGTAGAACCAAATGTAAATAAAACATTCCAAGGGTGAGAGAGATATGATGCAATACGGGTAGGGGTTAATGCGCGCGCCACTCGCCCAACTCCCTTCTGCTTCACAGAGTCGCCTGAACAACATCTCTCTCTCCACGCTACCTATCTATAACAAAAACTCTTGTTAATTTTTTACTCCTGGCAAAACTTCCTATACATTTCCTCACTCGTTATCTGGAGGCTGATCCCTCCAGGACGAGTCCTACCTACTGTGATCTGTCGGCTGATCCCGGCAGCACAGTCTGCTCCCCTCGTTATCTGGAGGCTGATCCCTCCAGGACGATTCCTTCCTACTGTGATCTGT
>JAGFPH010010104.1:0-11095 GCA_018207615.1 Philaenus spumarius
AAATAAATTCAAGTAGATTCTGGGGAAATTGAATAAAGTAAACTCGTTTAGTAAATTTCATTACTCACAATGGCAAATCGTCGTATGTAAATAATATAATCATTAATATACAAATTTTAATTAATAAATTAATTAATCACTTTGCTACTTTTCAATATATGTAATTATACGTTAAAGATTAATAAATTTCATTGTGTTTTTTGAAAATAATAATTTGTTGTTTCAAAGTTAATGGATTTATGTTAATTAATAAATCGTTTTTGTGTTTTCAATAGAAAAATTTTGAATATATAATTTACAAATCCAATCAAATTAATCCTAAAACCATTCAGTGCTCTAGTGTAATTAAGTCAGCAGGTGAGTTATTCACGGATCACTACAAATTTAACTCCAAAGGGAACGATCCCGAAAAAGAGTCTAGAATTGAGCTAGTGTACTACACAAAAGACAAAAAAGGTCTAACTAATTTAAATTTAAAAAACTTAAGAATAGGAAACAAAAAGTTTTCCTTTTCTTGCCCTCACCAAACCTCTCAAATTGTTCTCACGGGGTAGTACAACAGAACAACGTCAAATAAGGCCTGAAAACACTTGGGTGTTATTTGATGAGGGAAAGTGTTAAAGTTAACAACAAAAGGTTGTGTTTATTGAAAAAATTAAAAGGGTAGGGAGGTTTGCGCGTGGCAATATGTATATTATCTCGGGCTTTAACAATGTTTATAAGTCCTTTTTTTTTCTTTGCCGGCTTGCTAGCGGTTATAAATCACATTAGTTGTAACACAAAATTTTATAATAGCCTACATAACAATTTAACAAAAACTCTTAACTACTAATAACAATTTCTTTACTTAGCCTAATGAAAGGGTGATTGATTAGTATGAGATGATTTAATGGTGATTACAATTTTGAATTTAAATTATTACTTTCTTAATTAATATGGAATTTCACCAAGCACCGACTGTGGTCACACTTAATATTAATATTAATACTTTCTGCTTAAAATAAGATTGTCCTTTGGTTGATTTTTTTTGATTGAGGAAGTTAGTGATGCTATTTGGTTGGTACTTTTGAATAGGTATGAATTTGTAATGGAAGTCTGCAGATCTGATGTTTTGTGATTAGGTACTAATTTAGTTGACTCACCCAAAATGTCTTGGTGGATATTAAATTTTTTTTGATATTCTATTTTTAAATTTTTTTATAGGCCTATACTGTACTTGATACTATTTCTTCTGGTTTCAATTTAGCAGATGAATGTTGTAGGTTTTAAAAATGTCTGCCATAAACTAAAAATCAAACTGCTCTCCAACAAAGCTAGTAACAAACTCCTCTACAATTGATTACCTTCTTCTTCCTCTCTTTTGCAACTATCTTCCTCTTCTTCCTTCTCAACATTATTATTTCTTCTTTCTCCCTTTTACATATTCTTTGTCCTACACTTAAGCCTATATGGGTTTTTTTTTACATATCATGATGAAATCTTATTACTAATGTTTTGAAATGTTATATGAATATAATGGGCTATGTGTTTTCTTTTTTATGATTATGAGTATCAGGGACTGATGACTAATGATATGATCCCTGATATGATTTACCAACTGCTTTAAGAATAAATACGAATTTTGGTATATCTTTACAATTTTCATATGTTATTTATACATAATTTAAATATAATGTCTTTATGAGGTTTAAAATACTAAGCAATACCATGTTTTCTATTTCAAATAAGTTGTAGTAGTCATTAAACAGAGCTTATTTATAAGATATTCATGTTTCCTCTAACCTACTTACCAACATGTCAAGTGAATTCAACAAAACAATTCTGAGCTGGTGATACCGTCCAGTCAACATGGTAGCCAAGTACACGGTAACTAGAACTAATACGGTAGGGCTCACGCGCATCTGGCTGTGAGGCCGTGACGTCATCTGCACCAAGCCGGCCTCGCGGTCCACTATGTAGCTGCTCTACTCTAATCCAAATAGGAAGCGATTTTATCAAGCTTATGGTTGGCAATTCCTATTACAGTACTTAGACTATTATTATTATTCTCAATAACACTGACGTACATGTCAAGCAATTTGTTTTGAATTTATTTATTTTACTAAGTTAGTTTACTACTGAAGAACCACTTGCAGTATAATAATTGATTTTAATATCTTTAAACGGTTTTACAAGTACAATCGAACTCAAATTGTCTTCATAGTGAAACTTCTTAACAAAACTAAATTTTAAAAAGGTTCAAGGGTTAAATAATAATTTTGTTAAATGAGAATGTTTTTTCTTATGTAGTATTTTACTAATAAAAAAAATCTTCTACATACATTATAAAAAAAGTAAATAAATAAAAATGTCAAAACATTTGTATAAACCATTTAAATACATATTGAAAAGATTTTTTAAAGGAATCCTTACAAGTCAACATAGTATATATTTAAGTTAATCATTTAGAAATGTTACCATACTAAAATTTATTAAACAGCAGTATGTTATGTTTTACCTAAATCGTTACATTAATTCTTAATTTTGTTCATCTTCTTTGATTTTTTCGTGCAGTGTCAGAAGTTTCATCTTTCTTTATTGCTCTTTTAAGTTCTTTCTTCTTGTTCAGTTCTTTCATTAACTTGCTCCTAAAACGTAATACTAAATCCTTCGTCTAAAAGATGGTTTCTTGCTAGTTTTAGCAGATGAGGAACGTCATAGAATGCCCAAATCTTACGACTTTCTGTGCTTGGATTAGCTATGTAAGACGTCTGAGGACTTAAATTTAAGCCTGCTCCTAGTTTTCTATTAGGTCCTACCATATCACTTACAAAAGAACGCATGCGAAATCCCGACTCTTCAATTAACTTGACATTCAAAAAATAATTCAACCGTTACACTTTGGTCGAATTGGTAATAAATTGGCTGTGTCCAATTACCAGTTAGGCTTCTAATGATAATTACTGGAACACTTGCATGTGGTCCTTTAAACATATCTTGAGCGGCGTCATAGCAAATATCGGATTTCACCTTCATCTCGTCAAAGCACATAACAATGTATTTATGAAAATCGTCGCTTAAAACTGTCGATTGTCCTTTAAGTAAATTAAAACTTATATCTAAAAATCCAGGAGGAGTAGAGAACTGTGAAAACCGTGTCTGCCTATTGTAGCCTCGCTTGGTAAGGGGTATTTTAATGTATCTCTAACATACACAAAAGCTTTTTTTTTTTTAATATACCTAATTGTGACAGCTTTTGTTACATCTTCACTAGACCAATTTGTACATTTTGCTTTTAAAAGTTGTTGTTGTTGTTGAATTTTATAAAATAGCTGATCATATTTCATAAAATCATGTTTTAATTTAGTTATAACTTGATAGAATAAACTTAGAACACAAAATCTCAGTCCACTGAAGATGGCGACTTTGTCGTTGAAACGCGTTTGAGTTAATAAACGTATTAGTTGTGAGATTTTGTGTTCTAAGTTTATTCTATCAAGTATATCTTCTCACAAGTCTAGCTCAATATTTATTTATAGTTATAACTTGTTGGGCACATTTTAGTTCATCTGTTAATAAAATTATTTTTTCTTTTAGTTCTTTATTTTCATTTATTAATTGGATGTTCTGCACGTTATTATTAGATAAATTTTGATCTTCATAAGAATCGAGTTGGTCTGAGGTTCCTATAATTTCGCTGCTTCGTTCTTCTGCTGAATTTTGTATTAACGAATTTACAGTTTTCTTACAATTATGTTTATCTGCACAAATTTTTCTTTCAATAGACCCAAAAGTGTCGGTTTAAGTTGAAACTGTTGGTATTTTTTGTGTTGGTACAGAGTATTCTTTTAATTTACGTCTGGGTAGTAGGCCAATAGTTCCGATTTCAAATCTCTTTCATAATTGCTTTACAAGAAATGTTCCGAACAAATTCGCGCTATTTTAGTGTTGGACTCATCTTTTCGTTTGCAAAAATGCTGCCATTGTTTATGAAGATCTTTGTCTTTTGGAAAAACGTGAAATGACAATTTCATTTTCTTCGCATTATCTGAATGGTGTGTACAACCGAAAACGGCACAACATGGCATTTTAAAGCGAGATGAATACTCAGTCTATCGATAAAATTCAGTAAAAACACTACAAACACAATCGTTGTGGTGACAGAACACACTAAAAATAGCTAACTACACTAGAACGCTGTGTCTAGTGTAGGGCGGTTCGGTCCGCGTGACGTCATCTAACCGGCAATCCACTGCACATCCATCTCGTGAGTGCTACCGTGTTGTTCTAGTTACCGTGGCCAAGTACATGCCGACGAAAGAGTGGCCACTGTTGGTGGCCATGCAACCTGAGAGGACTAAGTTCACGGGAAATAATACGAGTTGTCTAAGAGTCGGGTGTGGCCCCTGTTAGTGGTCTTTCGAGCGCAAAGTGTTAAGTTTTTATTCATGTATATTTATTAATTATTTTTCTAAACACATATTCTATACTTTTAGTGAATCAGGAGATGATAACCAGAATGATTTCCAATGTTTTTAGTCGTCTTCATTATTTTTACAGATTCCAGAATCTCCCATTTGGCTTTTGGCTCACAATCGAGACGAGGAGGCAGAAAAGGCTTTGTGTTGGCTAAGAGGTTGGGTCAAACCGGAATCAATTCAAGAGGAATATTCTCAGCTAGTGTTGTACAGAAATAGTAAAATAAATACAAACTTCATAACACAATCAGAATCGAGCAGTGGATATTCAAATGAGATAGATATTACCGATGAAACTATAAGAGACAAGAAGTTTGACAGGAGTAGTTTACAGGATAAAAGTGGCGAGGAGTGTAAAGAAAACAAAGACATCAGTTGTAGTCGTCAAAACAATCATTTAAAATCTACAGTGCGAAAGGAAAATAACTTAAACAATGTTATTTCTAATTTGATGGAACCAAATATGTTCCGCGCTATAATGGTTATGATCGGGTTCTTTTTCTTCAATGCTGCTGCTGGGGCTAATGTCGTTCAAGCGTACACTATACCTGTGTTTCAAGAACTAGGATTTACTGTAGAACCTTTCAGAGCAAACGTAAGTTTTTTACTTTTTGAACAATCTATCTTATCAAATTCCTAGCCTATTTTACCTGAAGTTATTGAACCTTCCCCATTCTATTGTGCAGAGCCGGATCTAGGGCTTTTTTTGAGTGGGGGCAAGCTTGAATTTGCCGCACCCCCCCACCTTCTGACGATATCACCCCCATGCAACTCCCCCGATTATTATTATACAACAACGTATGTTAATATAATAGTACATATATATAGGATTTTTAAGTTCATTTTTAACCCGGGAGGGGTCGCGTGAGCGAAAGTTACATGAGACGTCGTGCTGGGTTGTTTAGACCAGGTCTATTAAAATGCAGAGTTTTATAATAACACACAAAGCTTTATTTCATATCTTATGATTATAACTAAATTAAACAGCATTATGTCTATTTCCTATGAAATATTAGTAAATAAGATCAATTAATTAAATATTTATACATACAAAAAATTACTAAAATTTTAAAAGTTAGTCGTCGTATTTCTTTTGAATTATTTGTAAGATTAATTATTTGAAAAAATATATAAGAAACATGACTAAAAATCATATAAAGAAGGAATATAAATGCTTCAATTTATGTTTTCGAATTATCTCTGGCATCTCTGGGTCGGGAATAGCCTGGCCTAAAGTTTTCAATGCGTTGATTTGTGTATTTTACATGTCGTCTATTACGTCATCTGTGAAAAACAGTTTCCATGATTGAACACATGAATCAATGTTCACATTACGCCTCACTCTTGGAAGTCGCCGAACCAAATTGTGTTCGCCTGTTCGTCTAGTAAGATTGGACAGTGAATGGTCCACTTACTAACTTTATCTTTACCGATTTACTCAGGCCCTGTCACAGCAGTAACTTCGTAATCGTGTCCAGACTGTTCTGATTGGCTATCATCTCCTTGAATCTCTAAATGATCCTCATCATCATCATCATCCGAAGCTGGTTCATCAATTGATTGGATTAGTGATTCGTCTGAGAATAAGTGCCGCCTTATTGTTCCTGGGTTCACGAGTCTTTCTTTTTCACGTCGTTCCTCTTTTTCAACACTGTCTAAGAGCCATAATAGTCTTTCCTCTTCACCCGCATCCATCGCAAACAATAAAACTACAATAAACACTACAATCTAATAAAATATTAACAACAAATATAGGAAAAACTTAGTTTTCTTGGTCACGCAATCACACACAATCGGCACGCACGAGGGGTCGCGCTGGGTGTTTTCGACACAGGCGCCGTTGGAAGCGTAAAGAACACTGACTCGCAGACAAAAGGAATGGCTACAACTGCAAGGATGTGTTGTGGAAGAGTCCATTTGAAGGTACCGAGAAGGAGGCATTACTCGCTTTCTTAGTTGCAGCGTTGTGACCTTAAACACATATGAGTGGGTCGAAAAGACCAGGCGCGACCCCTCCTGGGTTAATAGTGGATAGTAGAATATAATAGGCAAGAAGCGGCCGCGGCGGCTGTACAGGCTCAACTTCACAACGCTGCTACATTAACAAAACGAGGAATACAATTTTGGAATAAATACAGTCGGATTCAAGGATCAGTACTACACAAAAGTGTAGTTTTTCATTGACTTGTGATGGTACGTTTTGACGCTGTCAAGTTGTTTTTATTGAAAAACAGGGATTTTAAGGGTAAATAGAAAAATGCCTGTTATTTTTTTGACAAATACAACATGGCAGCGTCAAAACTTACTACCACAAATCCATGAAAAACTAAATTTTTTTGAGGTATTAGTCTCTGAATCCGACTGCATTTGTTTCAACATTTTATTCCTAAGTTTGTTAATGTATCAACGATTTGAAGTTGAGTTTGTGCTGCCGCCACAGCTGCTCCACCAGGTTTGAAGTTATTTTAATCTATCGATGTACAATAATTATTATTGTACATCGGCGTTTTTAATCGGACTGTAGTAGTTTTGCTACTAGCGAGTGTTGCCTTGAACCGGAATGACACCATCTAAAAACTTAAGTCTTCAGATGACTGCCGCCCTTTCAGTAAACTCATAGTTAACTGGACTACGTTATACATCGCGTATAGTCGGGAGGGTGGCAGTGGCAATCGACGGCTGATGTTCCACGATTTTTTTGCTAGAAAATTTCCTTCCTTCAAAATTTGCCGCCTCCAAAATTTGCTGACTAGGCGCAAATCCGGCTCTGCTATTGTGTTGCTATTGTCTGCTATTTTTATTCTCTTTGAGGCATTTCCTTCAATTACAATTTCTGATACCAACATACTCCTCAATCTCTGTGGACTTTGAGCTGTGACCTTGTTTACAAGATAGACATTGTAAAAGGTTTGTTTGAAATGGCTTGAAATGGCAGACGGAAAGCAGTACAGAAAATCAACAAAGAAGTGGCTGATCCAGGAAGATTTGGAGGGGTAACATGGTGGAAGGCCCCAACCAGATGGGAGTAAGGGACTTGAGAAGGAGTGCGCAGGTAAGGATAGAGTAGACATTCAAGGCCTACAGCACCACAGTTTGAGGTCTTTGAGCTGTGTATCGCTCCTGTCGCCTATCTACGTTATTAGTGTATCCAATACAGTTCTATACACTGATTCAAATTTAAGTTGTAATTCATTTTTTGTTTGTACTGTAACAAGACATAAGTTCATTCTCTATCTTGTTTTGAAGGTTTCTTCGTCTTGCAAAGTGTAAAATGTATGTTCAAAACCAGGAGCATAAAACCAGTAAAACACGTTCTCATTAAGGACTATCTACACATGTTGAATTTTGACTTTTTCAACTAGAAAAATAAAAACGCAAATTGCAAAAATACATTTTTAATATAAGGAACAAATTAAAGCATATGTTTTGGATTGATATTTTTACCATCATGTGAAATAGCCTGTTTTATAATTACAAAAGTAAACAGTTATGTACAAGATGTTCCCAAACTCTTTTGTGGATTGGTTTCTGGCATCGAGACTTGGGTTCTACGGTGCTTATTTTATCATCTGTCTATCTGTATGTGTTTCTAAAAAATAATTGATTCTAGAGAACGCTTTCACCGATTAAGTTCATACTTGACACGGAGTTACGCCTAACAATGATCTATTGTAAGTAAAATAGGCGATTATATCCAATCATGCATTTCAAAATGGCGACTGTTTGATAATTTCAAACCTAAATTACCCAAAAACTGTAAATTTTATCAAAAATTGTCAAGACATCTTTTTTTGTAGATCTTTTAATCCTCTTTCGGATGGTATAACTATTGAAACAATCGGATGAAGGATAATAGTTAAGTTAAAGATAATAACAGCGTACGTATCCAGAATATTGGAATGTTTTGCATACTTTTACTTACTGAGATATTTATGTATATACAGGATGTTTCGTAATGGCTCTGCAATATTCTAGGATATGATTCAGCACATAATAATGACAAAAAAATTTAGAAATTGTGTCCGGAAACACTTTGTATTCCCCATTTTGTATGTTTTCACTAAATAATTTTTATATAGAGAACGGTTTGATCGATTGAGTTTAACCTTCACATGAAGTTTTAACTAACAACGATCTATTTTAAGTAACATAAACGATTATATCCAATCATGCGTTTCAAAATGACGCCTGTTTGAAAACTTCAAGCCTGAATTACCCTAAAACCGTACATTTAAACAAAAAATGTCAAAAATGTTTCTTTGTAGCTCTTTTTATTCCGTACCGGATGGTGAACCTGTCAAAGCAATCGGATGAAGTTTAAGTTATGTGTAATAATTGTTTTGTTCAACCCGGCATCCTATACCAACACAGTAAATACTGCAATATTGTATGTACGTATGCTGTTATCTTTAACCTAACTATTATCCTTCATCCGATTGGTTTGGTATTATATCATCCGATAGGGAATTAAAAGGGCTACAAAAAAGATGTCTTGACATTTTTGGTTAAACTGTACGCTTTTTGGGAAATTTAGGTTTGAAGTTTTCAAACAGTCGCCTTTGAAACGCATGATTGGATATAATCGCTTATTTTACTTAAAATAGATCATTGTTAGCTTTAACTTCTTGGCAAGTATATGAACTCAATCGGTCAAACCGTTCTCTAGATAACAATTATTTTGAAAAAATACATACAGACGAAAAAGTATGCACCATAGATCTATGTTTATATTGTGAAATGTTTGTTTTGATCCCAGGAACGAATCCACAAAAGGGGACCGGAGAGTTCGGGGACACCCTGTATATACATTTTTTGCTCTTGTTGAACCAGTGCATCATGGCAACAAACAAGCCAAACTCAACCTAATCATTTCTCATCCTAAGATAATGTTTATTTGAAGGTAATGTGGACATATTTTGCTCTATTGTATTATTCGTACAATTACAAATGCAAGATGATACCAAAGGAATGATGACCTTCATGCAGACCTAAACCTGAAAATTGTGAATGAGGTAATTCAAGACTGCCCTTCTCGGCATGAAAAGAGACTTTATCGTCATGTGAACGTGGAAGCTATCCAACTTTTAGACGTGAAATGTGACAAAAGACGACTTAAGCGTCATAAACCGCAGGACTTAGTTAATATCTAGGTTTCATACATGTTATTTATGTTATATGTATTACTTATGTAATCTATGAATTAAGATTGTAATAATAATTTTTTTTAAATAACAAAATTTTTTTTTTTTTTTTTTTTAATATTTTGCTCTGATATTATTCTTTCACATCTTACAGGTTGTGACAGCCGTAGCCGTAACTTTGGGCCAGCTGACTCTCACCGTTCTAGTCTTCTATTTAGGCAAGCGGAAGATTGTATTGTTCAGCATCCTAGGCTGCGCAATATCATGTTTTGCCATCGGTGTTTATGGATTGAATCCTAATTCGGTGCCTACCGACAAATTTTGGTCAGTTCCGTTCGTCATTTACACCGCTAACAATTTCATCTACGGACTAGGACTTAGTCCCATACCTTGGATGTACCTCAGTGAAATATTTCCATTCAGGTAGGGTAGAAAGTGGCTTTTTAACCTAAACCTAATCTCTGCCTTTAACTGAGCTTTGTTGTCTTAAAATAACCGATTACTCAGGTGCCAAGAATATATCTCAGAATATGGCGGCTGCAGATTAGTTGCACCTATTATGAGAGTTTTAAATCCTGAGCGGTCCTAATAGTCCAGACAGTGTATGTTATCGTTGAAAATCCAATTTCATTTTATCGGAGAAAATTTTAGACCATGTATATTTGGAGAATTGATGAATATCAATGAACACATATCCTATTTTATGTAATTGTACATCCTCGAATAGCCTACTACAAACACACAGATCTATATATATACTAGGGGCTCTGCCCCTGGACGCTTCGCGCGTCCCAACCCCGCCTCTGCCTTCGGCCTCAGATGGCTACTTCGCTTCGCTCGCAGTTGGAAAATTCGCTAAAGAATCTCGTGACTGAGCACAAATCAGCTGTTTTATTTGGCAGCTGACTCAAGCTCATTAAACATTATATCCATAAGATTAAACATGGGAAATTTGAAAGATTGTTTGCCGGAGCTCCTTCTCGGGTTAATTGCGGCTAAAGGGATGATTGGATCTTGAATCTGACGGAAAATTCCTTCTTTGAAATTTAATTTTCTACAACTTTAGTATTTAACATTTTTTCTATCTCTTACCGTTTTCTTACTAAATGCGGTCAAAGTGGGAAAATGAAGAAATTGAAAAAATCTTTCCCGCCCAAAAGGTGCTTCCAAAATTTAAAAATGTTAATTCTGGCAATTTTCCCAAAAGTTTCTCGTCGCGAGCTTTAATTCTAGTATGAGGTCGAGGGGGGTACGATTACGGGAAGTGCCTAATAATTAATGTCATTGAATCGGTGAAATCGTCTAGCTTTAAGGACTTTGGGCGGAGCCTCCCTTCTCGGATAAATAGTGGCTAAATTAATGATTGGATCTTGAATCTGATGGAAAATCTCCGCTTTGAAATTAAATTTTCTACAACTTTTGTATTTAACATTTTTTGCTATCTCTTACCGTTTTCTTACTAAATGCGCTCAAACTGGGAAAATTAAGAAATTTAAA
>JAGFPH010010104.1:31024-42380 GCA_018207615.1 Philaenus spumarius
CTAGCTTACTTTGAACTGTATTCGAAAGACGGTTCGTAGGCCTAAACCGAATGTTACTATAGATCGATTCGAAACCTAGCTTACTTTGAACTGTATTCGAAAGACGGTTCGTAGGCCTAAACTGAATATTTTTATAGATCGATTCGAAACCTAGCTTACCTTGAACTGAACTCAAAAGACGGTTCGTAAGCCTGCATCGAACTTTCTATTTAAATATTTTTCTTAACCGATGCTACTCTTACCCTACCTTGAAATGCATTCGAAAGACGGTTCGTAGGCCTAAACCGAATATTTCTATAGATCGATTTGAAACCTAGCTTACCTTGAACTGAATTAAAAAGACGGTTTGTAAGCCTGCATCAAACGTTTTATTTAAATACTTTTCTAAACTGACACTAAACTCCTCCTACCCTGAACTGCATTCGAAAGACTGTTAATAGGCCCAAACTACACTCGATTTCACGTTCATCGTGCAGTACAGAGCACCCATAATCCATGTTATCCATACGACAGTCTCAGCGACAATAGCCAACTAAATAACATCAACTCCCATGCAACGCTCGGAAAGTTGACGCAACCTAAAAGTCGCCTTGGAACTTGACGCTTGGAAAGTTGACCTGTAATGGTAGTACCATGTTTATTCTCCCATAAGACCTGTACTGCACGGTGAACGTCGAATCGGGTGTAAATACTATAGTTCTAAAGTAGATATGTCTGAAATTAAATAGTTTTCTGTCAAGACGAACAATCGATATTCTACTATTTTCTATCTGACCTGGTAAACTCAACCCTCAACAGCTATGACGGTTAGGAAACACAACAACAAAAGTGGCGATGATGAAAATAAGTCTGTATTAGTCCTTGTCGACTAAATACAACTAACTGAGCCTTACACAAACCAAAACCTACAGGCACTCTCTACACACCTACCACACAACCATCCGCTTGGACACCGCTATTAAATCAGTGGACCCCTGGAACGATCCCAGCTAAGCTGCAACTATTATGGCACCGTTATCGTATAAATTTTTTCTCTCTGTATCACACCGAAACGAATTATTGTATCGATTACCGGATTGATCATCACAGTGCAAGAAAATCATTCGACAGACTTGTTGTGAAAGGAATATCATTATTTTAAAAACATAGCCTCTTCAACAAACAATATATTCAATAAACTACACTAACCTACAACCTTGGCGAAAAAAATTATACATTGTTCGTTGGGCCAAGTGAAAGAAGGTGGTGGCTTCAAACTTAGTATTACTATTCAGGGTGTAACAGAGCAGGTGGCCGGCTTGTATAGCATTGAAACGAGAATACTTAGACATTGTAGCAGAATAATTTTTAAATTGAACGAAACCACGCTATGCTCACCAAAATATGTTAGCGTGTGTAAAATTAATGGGAAAGTAACCACGCTCTGATCTAACAGAATATGTACCATCCTCAAAGGAAACAAACAAAACGGAAACGTACTGAGTCAAAAATGGGATGGTACATACATAAGGGAGAAACAAAGATGATAAATCCTTCTAAAGATAAAAAAAACTGTAGCCTTACCTCATTTTTGGAAAGGTTTTCAAGAAACACCTGAATTAGCTATTCACAGGAAATGCCAAACAAATACAATTCACTTAATAAACAATTTGTTTATTAAAATATTATTTTAAATTGAAATACAAAAGATTATACGCCCTTAAGTATAATTGATTTTCAAAGAAAATGTTTACAAAATATATATATTAATTAATTAAGTTCAAAAAGAAAAACCCTCCCCAAAATAAAATTTGAAAAACCCTCCCTGTTTACAATAAAAAAAATACAAAATTACGAACTAGTAGTGTTATAAATTTACAAAATTGAATACATTCACCATGGATTTGATAATAATTTTATATCTATGGTCAAACTTAATACTAGGTAAAAATTAATTAATAATAAAAAAAAATATGAGACGTCTCTCTATAAAAAAAAGGTAATTAAATTTTCTAATATAGAGCCCTTAGGGCTAAGGTCCGAAATATGCTATAGCTGCACCACCCAATTATTATTATATAAAAAAAAATATTACTGTAGCCTTTTTCAACTATGTAAGCCTTTATTATTTAGATATCATATTTTAAGTAACAGACAGTTTAAAAATTCTAGCAACACTCAGAAAGTTTTCATTATAGCTGTTTTTTTTATTGTTGTTGTTCCGAAGATGGAAGTCAAAACTTGTAGTAGGATAAACCCATGTAATACTTAAACCAGTGATGTTCACTATAAGAAAAAAAACACATGTTTTAGTACATGGCTAAAAACATGTATAAAGTTGCATAAGAATTTCATGTATGAAACTGTAATTTAACCTCGTGTATAGAACAGTATTCTGATTTATAGGCTTACAAAGAAATATTTAAAACAGAGCTTTTAATACACACTATTACACCTTTATAAGGCTTAAAAAGGCTTCTAAAGCTTATAATGCAAATAGTTTAAGGCTTGTGGCTACGTAAAGTAAAACAGATAGGCTATGTAAAATATAGGCTAATAAAAAAAATGAAGTTAAGTTATGACATAATTTACTCTGCAAGTGTAGATAAATATTACAATTAAATTCACACAATACATATTATTATAGCTAACTCAGGGTGTAATTTAGGTTTGAACTTTACCTGGTAGAAGATAGATGGATAACTTAGTCGGTAGACATGTTTTGTAACGAAATAGGCCTTAGGCAAGGTCAGACAATTTGGCTAGAACGCCGTAAAACACGTCACAAGAATATTTTAAACAACTCGCTAACGCATGTTAAATGAAACTAGCTTACTGATGCTTAATTTTTACCAAGACGGCATTACATTTAGATAGCTTCGGTTTAGTCCAAAGTAGATCGTGTTGTCGCTTTCACATTACATAGTCAGGCCACTGCAGAAAGATGAATAAATAAGAACGGCTTGCCTAGTACGCTTCCAACAGCTAACAGCTGATGAGAGTGGCACACTGGTCTAATGTACAATGTTGCCAACTGAATAGGCCTTGGCGCGCGAATTCAAAAGTTACTTGGATATACGTTTCTACAAACGCTACAACATTTAGTTTGAACTGATAACCCCCTATTTCGACCCCAAGGCATTCAGGAAAAATGTTTTCAAACCTCTAAAATGCCCCAAAAGGGTATTTTTTGGGGGTGGGGGTTGGTTTTTGGGAAATTTTCAAATGTAAAGAAAGGTAGTTCTTGTTGTACCTCATTTTGAAGGTCTCAGTACACTGATAATTAAAACAAACTTTTTTTCATTTATCTTGCACCGTCAATACAGAGTGGCCCGAAACATCATAAAAACCTAAGTTTACATAACTTTTTACTTTCTCCACCCTATACGTAGTATATGGAGAAAGTATTGTTTTTGTAAAAAATGTTCGAATTTGAATTTTCAGTTGAATTATCTGTTTTGGTGCTCCCAGAACCCCAAAAAATGTTTAAGTGCAATTATCTGTGTTGGTGCTCCCTGAACCCAAAAATATTTTTAGTGTAATTTTTTGTTTTGGAGCTCCCTGAACCCAAAAAAGTGTTTTTAGAGTGGTATCTGTCTGTCAGTCTGTCAGTATGTATATACGACCAGAGAGGACACTATTGGTCCGATTTTCATGAAATTTGGTATGTAGGTAATAAACCCTAATATCTCCAGGCGTTTTTTTCATTTTTTGGAATTTTTAATTTTTAAGGGTAATTTACCCCTAAAAACCCATAAAAACCGACAAAAATGCAAATTTCTCAAAAACGGCTCTAACGATTTTGATCAAATTTTCAGTATTTACAGTGCTTAAGATGCCAAACAAAATGACACCACCCGCTTTTATCAAAACTTCGGCGTTTTATAATTATGGGGAAATGTTTAAAAATAAACAAGTTTGTGTTGTCAAACTAGCATCGCGGCAGCGGCCGCACGGGGTAGTACCACGGTAGCGAGCACGGCCAGTAATTCAAAGGTCGCCCGATCGAATCCCGCCTGGGACAATAATTTTTTTATACGATTGACGTAGGTAGAATATTATTTTTTTGCTTTGTTCTAAAAAGTAGTAAATAAAATGATTAAAAACAATATTATTTTGACTACAGTAAGTTGGGAGAAAGTTTGTGTCAGTTAACTGACACCGTTTATTACATCTGACATAAAATTTTTTTTTAACAGCTACAATTTTTAAAGTACATTGACAAAGATGTGACCTTTCAAACAATACCTAATTTTGGTAGGTTTTCTCACATTTTTAGCAGGTTTCAAAATTTACAACTTTTAGAAGTTTAAAAAGTCAATATCTCAAAATTTTCAAATTGCAATGTGGGTCATCTTACTTATCAACTCTTAAAATTATCAACATTTTTCATATTTGAATTTTTTTCATTTCTCTATTGGCTTAAAATTTACAGAAAAATATTGTTTTTCTTAGAATTACTGAGTTTTTGTGTACCGTACGTTATAAGTAGGCTTAAAAAATAACTGCTCACCGGTTAATCACCAGAATGTTTTCCAATTTTTTTAGTCATCTTCATTATTTTTACAGATTCCAGAATCTCCCATTTGGCTTTTGGCTCACAATCGAGACGAGGAGGCAGAAAAGGCTTTGTGTTGGCTAAGAGGTTGGGTCACACTGGAATCAATTCAAGAGGAATATTCTCAGCTAGTGTTGTACAGAAATAGTAAAATAAATACAAACTTCATAACACAATCAGAATCGAGCAGTGGATATTCAAATGAGATAGATATTACCGATGAAACTATAAGAGACAAGAAGTTTGACAGGACTAGTTTACAGGATAAAAGTGGCGAGGAGTGTAAAGAAAACAAATACATCAGTTGTAGTCGTCAAAACAATCATTTAAAATCTACAGTGCGAAAGGAAAATAACTTAAATAATGTTATTTCTAATTTGATGGAACCAAATATGTTCCGCGCCATAATGGTTATGATCGGGTTCTTTTTCTTCAATGCTGCTGCTGGGGCTAATGTCGTTCAAGCATACACTATACCTGTGTTTCAAGAACTAGGATTTACTGTAGAACCTTTCAGAGCAAACGTAAGTTTTTTAACGTTGAACCAGTGCATCTTGGCAACAAACAAGTCAAACTCAACCTAATCATTTCTCATCCTAAGGTAATGTTTATTTTAAGGTAATGTGGATATATTTTGCTCTGATATTATTCCTTCATGTCTTACAGGTTGTGACAGCCGTAGCCTTAACTTTGGGTCAGCTGACACTCACCGTTCTAGTCTTCTATTTAGGCAAGCGGAATATTGTATTGTTCAGCATCCTAGGCTACGCAATATCATGTTTTGCCATTGGTGTTTATGGATTGAACCCTAATTCGGTGCCTACTGACAAATTTTGGTCAGTTCCGTTCGTCGTTTACATCGCTAACAATTTTGTCAATGGACTAGGACTTAGTCCCATACCTTGGATGTACCTCAGTGAAATATTTCCATTCAGGTAGGGTAGAAAGTGGCTTTTTAACCCTAACCTAATCTCTGTCTTTCCTTGAGCTTTGTTGTCTTAAAATGACCCATTACTTAGGTGCTAAGAATACATGGTGTTTCAAAAAAAAACTTGATGTGGTTCCCTACAAATTGACACTACAATCACCTCTGTAGGTTCTCCGAATAAATTAATATGGTTTTCAAAGTTGTAAAGTACTTTTTGAAACACCCCATATACCTCAGAATCCTACATGGGTATATGGAGCTGCAAAATAAAATCCCAAGGGTTGGAATGTAAATGATTTCCAAACTTTTTATATTGTAGTAAGATCATATTTTAATTCAGTTGGGTTTTTAGGTTATATAGGTTAAAACTAAAACTAAAAGCTGGTAGCCTACCGGTTTTACAAAATCTGCAATTTTTTTAAAGCCTCTGAATATGAGTAGGTATATATTATTTCTTATTTTTATTGCCATATCTTTTAAATTTGTGTATAAACTCCTTTAAGTGTTATACATTTTTAAGTTTAACATTAAAATTAATAGTTCATGTTACACAGGAAAGTTTAGATTATCTACCATTGACAGATTTTCCGAGAATAGTTTAGTTATTTCTAAGCTGCTTACTCTAAACACGGAAAAAACAAACAAAATTCCTCTTTACTATTAGTAAAGGTATCTAATGTGTGCACACTGCACAACTACTTCCTAGCTCCGCCTACAGTAGGCCCAAGCTAGCTGCGCGCGCAACCATGTACTAGCCGTCCTGCTGACATCCTACCAGTGTACCGCGTCCAACTATACTGTGCACGACTTCATTTACACCACGACTGACTTAATGTTGATAGAAAAATCTGCTCTTCAGTATTTCGTTTAAGTAGACCCTAACAGTGCGTACGGTATAAAGACATTGAATTTACAGCTAGTATTTAATTTGTAATACAAAAATAATGTCAAAGTAAAATTTAATCTTACGAATATGATATGAAAAATATGACCTGCGGGGAATGTTTTTGTTTCTTTGTCAGGAAAATTTCATCAGCTACAAAATTTTAGATTACAAAACGAACTAAAATTTGATTTAAAAAACTTTTTTATAGGAGCACTGTGTCAGTCACAATCGTGGTTTGAATACAAGTAGAAATATTGCGTGAAACTGCCCAGTTGTGTTTGTTGGTCTGCCCGCTCACGGGCATTGTCAATGTATTTTTTTACATGTACAGTATTTAGCAAAAATATCATACCGTACTTAGCTTGTAATAACAATTTGTACCGTATATTACACTAATGTATTAATTGTTTATGCCTGATTTGTAATAAAACGGCCCTCCGGCGCGGCGAATGTTTTTAGAAATGTACCCCCGCCTCGCCTCCAGCCCACCCGCCTGCTCTGAAGCCCGCGTGCGCAGCTGGCTTGGGCCTACTGTACTCTTAGGCCTTTCAGTGTTAAATTGAGATATAAAAAAAATGTTAAATTTATTTCAGAGGTCGCGGTGCAGCTACGGGACTAACAGTATCTATAAACTATATATTTGGGTTTTTCGTAACAAAAACATTTTTCACAATCAAAGGCGTCCTGACTTTAGCAGGTCTTTTCTTCTTCTACGGCGTGGTTAGTATAGCTGAATTCGCTTACTTGTATCTCTTGTTACCAGAAACAGAAGGAAGGACTTTGCAGGATATCGAAGACAATGGACGCAGGAAGAAGAATAACGCGTAATATTTAATATGTGACAAATAACGACGTGTACATTATAACATAGTACTGTACATTTACATAGTATATTTCTGTAGATTATTCTCTCTTTTTCTCTCCCCTCAATCCCAGCATTGTATTTGGATAACCTAATAGAACTCCGATCCAATGCAATATTTCGTTCCACTGAAAATTCGACGATAGTGGCGCTGCACTAAAATCTCGGAAACGGTGCACTATAGAAGAAAATGTTTTTAATAAAAATGAAAGGTAATTAAATTTCATAATATACAATAGTTTCTGTGCACATTTGTCGAATTCCCAACGGTTTTTGAGATATAAGTTATTGAAAAACGAAAATTAATTGTTGTTTACCTCACTCTTTTTGTTAAACATTTGCTTCTAATGCCTCCCAGTATTGTTCTTCATCATGATAGCAAGTTACAGCAGTGAAAACGCAACAGGCTCTCAATATACTAATTTCTAGAGGAACTTCGTAAATTTAGTCGGAAAAAATTCTTATTTTATGCCTAAACTGATGAATTGCCATAGCAACCAATTGAATAAAATAAGAGGCGAACCAGCTGTTTGCTCTAATATTTCGATTAACACCTGATTTCAAACTTTGAAGCAACTATTTTTCGTATTTCTAACTCTTAGGTTAGGTTTTTACTAAAGTGTAGACCAGAGCCTTGCTGGTTCTTTTAACCTTATTATAACTGCTGTATAATATAAAATATACGGAATAATTTGATTTGAACATTTAACATTATTTCCTTTCTTAGCTTTGGGGTTATTTATTAATCCTACACCTTTATTATATAAAAAAAAAAACATGACATGATTATGTGTATAGAATATTCCAACGGGGTTGGCGTGTGGAGCACGCAGGGGTTTCCCTTAGTAATTTATAAAAACATGTTGTGTTTCAATTTCAATTACCTTATTTCCATTGTTAAAGTATTGTAGTTAAAACGCAACAGGCTCCCAACATACTAATTTCTAGAGGAACATAGAATTAAGCGAACATCTTAGAAATTCTATAACTTTTGATTGGTTGAAGATGAAGTGGCAAAAGTGTATATCAAATTGAAGAAAATTTAATGCTCTACAATTTCGTTTCTGGCAATATTTCTGAGAAACGGTCGTGGGAGGCATTGGAAGCAAATGTTTAACAAAAAGAGTGAGGTAAACAAGATTTTTTCGAAAATTGTCGTTTTTGAATAACTTATATCTCGAAAACCGTTGGGAATTCGACAAATGTGTACAGAAACTATTGTATAGGAAATTTAATTAACTTTCATTTTTATCTGAAACATGTTTTTCTATAGTGCACCGTTTCCGAGATATAAGCGAAAAACCTAAAAATCGGACCTTTCCACCCCGTCCCGCCTTATGCTCACCTCCCAGGGGTGGGGACTTTTAGTATGTTTACCTCCTAACTACTCCTAACAAAGTCCTAAAGTCAAAAATTATCGCATATTCCATACACTCTACACCCCTCAATAATTTGCAGTTAAGAGTACGAAAGAAGTGCTTTGAGGGGGCGTCATCTGGAGGGTTGATGTTGAAACAGCTGACCAGAGAAATGTTGCTTTACTGGTATTCGCTTCCCAAACATATGGTTGAGTCAGCAATGTTTTTATGAACCAAATCCTGGTGCCCAAAACAAATTCGGTATTCAGATTGATGAGCGTAAAAAGACGAATATTTTTAAAAGAAATTATTTTTTAATTTATTTGTTAGTGAATTGATAGTTAACTTACCAAGCAGTAGTGCGATTTTTCCGGTATAAATCGCTAATAGCCCAGTCGGTATAGGTTACAACTACCAGTAATTTGCAATACGGCTGAATTTTTTTTTTATAAGTACATTAAAGTATGTAGATTAACATAAAAAAAAGTTTACCAGTCTATCGATTTCCCAAAGTCGAAAAAAAAATCGATTATCATTTTTTTCTCGATTATCCTTAATATTTCGAGCTGGGATGAAGATAGAGGAAAATAAAAAATACCACCGTGTAGGGGAGGTATTTTTCAACAAAAAAGGTTGTATGTATTTATTTCGTCCGAGCAATGATTTGTCTGGAAAAAATTCGATAATGCAGGTATGTATTTTGCAGCAGGGGAAATCACTAAAAGGGGACATCTTATTCATATATGAAGCGTTGGCTCATTCTAAATTGACCGAATTTTAATATATCGAATTGAAACTTGACATAGGAGTTAAAATGTATATTGTAAACATTTATGCTGAGTCTCAGCTTGTTATCTTGAAAATTACCCGATCTAGGAGTCGATTTCGATTATCGATTTTACTAATACCGGACTCACGAACTAATTTCAATCTATTCCAGTTTCGTCAATTTTTGGAATATCAACATCAAATTTGTTTTACAAGTTGAGTACACCAGTATAAATATTCTTAGTAAGTATGAACGATTTTTTTCACGTTATTTTTAAAAACGAGGCGCTTGAAAATGGTCTTCTGTTTTACCTATCTCGTTTTAACTATAACACTTTTGGATTCAACGACTCCATTTTCGACATTTTTGAACATATCGATTTAAAAATTGGTACAGAAGTTAAAAACACAATTGTTTTTTGCTATACTTAATTTAAAAACTATATTTAAAAAATTGACTAACTGCAGCCGATTAACTCAAGCGTTTTGATGAAAAATCTAAAAAGGTCTAAAATTATACTTTTTAAGTTACTTGTGCTTTGAAAAGTAAATAATAAAAAGGTTTATACTCCTTGATCTTGTTTGAATCTATATATTTAACTTGTAAAAAAACTTTCAGGTTGATATTTTGAAAATTTTCTAAACTGGAGCTGTTTAAAATGAATTGGTGGGTCCGGTACTCCTATAAAATCGAGAAACCCATTAATAAGTCAAGTGGCTCTAGATCGGGTAATTTTCAAGATAACAAGCTGAGACTCAGCATAAATGTTTAAAATATATATTTTAACTCCTATGTCAAGTTTCAATTCGATATATTAAAATTCGGCCAATTTAGAATGAGCCAACGCTTCATATATGAATAAGATGTCCCCTTTTAGTGATTTCCCCTGCTGCAAAATACATACCTGCATTATCGAATTTTTTCCAGACAAACCATTGTTCGGACGAAATAAATACATATTACCTTTTTTGATGAAAAATACCTCCCCTACACGATGGTATTTTTTATTTTCCTCTATCTTCATCCCAGCTCAAAATATTAAGGATAATCGAAAAAAAAATGATAATCGATTTTTTTTCGACTTTGGGAAATCGATAGACTGGTAAACTTTTTTTTATGTTAATCTACATACTTTAATGTACTTGTAAAAAAAAATCAGCCGTATTGCAAATTACTGGAATTTTTGGTCTAAATTGACCTCTACCGACTGGCCTATAAAGGATATTTGTGACTTTATCACATTGCATTTAAGTACACTATTGGTTCCAATGCAATGTTCTTAGTGCACTTTTAGAGTGTAGTGTTCTATGCCCGTTTCTAAAAACATCGACACTTGGTTAAACTTCATTAATTTAACTTACTAACTTAATGAAAGACAAACTGACAAACAAATGAACAGAAAATACCAAACATAAAAAACAAAAATAAAACAATGACTTTTATAGTGCTTGTGCAAGGCGACAGTTGTCTGATGCAACTTCTTGTGGTAGCATAATATGCTTAGTAAACATTCAATATATTGTACCTACTATGTTAATGTGGAAGCTATACATGATTTTAATTTAATACACTTTTAAGCTAAACAAATTTGATACTTGACAAATTTGCAAAATCTATATATATAAAAGCGAAATACCACTCACTCACTCACTGACTCACTCATCAAGATTTCTCAAAAACTACCGAACGGATTGAAATGCAATTTGGTATGTAGCTTCCTCTAGGGCCATAGGCGCTCACTAAGATAGGGTTTGAAAAAATTCGAAATTTTAGGTGGGTTTGGGGGGGATCAAAGTTATTAAATCACGATTTCTTCAAAACTACAGAACGGATTGGAATGAAATTTGGTATGTAGCTTCCTCTAGGGCCATAAGTGTTCACTAAAAAAGGGTTTTCAAAAATTGGAAATTTAAGGGGGGTTTTGGGGGTAAAAATGACTAAATCACGATTTCTCCAAAATTAAAGAACAGATTGCAATGCAATTTGGTATGTAGCTTCCTCTAGGGCCATAGGTGC
>JAGFPH010010105.1:0-18810 GCA_018207615.1 Philaenus spumarius
ATAAGATTTAAATAAAGGCATTGTTAAAGTATTACCTTCTAATATGTCTCTTTTTTTAAATTAGCCGATTAAAATAAATAAATAAAGAGTAGTTTTTTCTTTTTGTGTAATTATTTTAATAACATAAAAAAGATACTTATCTCTTTGAAGAATGTGTTAACAATGTAGGTGTTGTACATAAAATTATTTGATAAAAGCCTAGAAAACATACATATTTTTTAAAGAATTTAAATAAAATTTGTCAAGTACTGTATGTTTGGATGATGATACGTTTTTAAACATTGTTATCAAAGCAACTAATTTTATAAATTTAAATTCATGTTTCTGGTTCAATGTATAATTATGATTTAATGAAAGCCTTTCTTTTTAATTTGTTTAGTATACACAAATTATTTGAAACGTTTAGATACTAAATGAATAAAAATAATTTAGATTCTGTCCATTTTCATAACATGTGTTGTTTTTGAGGTATATTGATTCTAAAAATGTAAAGATAACTCTATTGATTTCCATGATATTTCCCAAAAACCCTTCAGTAAATTGTATTGTCCCCCCCCCCCATAATTTTAATGGTTAAACAAATTAACAACTGTTATTATTTTTCTAGAAAATTTTCTTATACCAATGCTGCGCACCCAACTAGGAATACTTAAACGGCAACGAATTCAAGACCAAAAAACAGGACATTATAGTTCAGTCAGAAGAAAAACGAAAAAAATAAAACAGTATTATGTAGCACTAGACAAAGTTAATAACAGAGAGATAGTGGATATTTCACAGTTACCTCAGCTTACACCGCCAAAGGATTCTACCTTTTCAGACACCAATTGGAAGGGAAATGAGTCAAGAGAAGCCTAGGTTATTAATCTGTTACGGGAATAAGGGATGGGGTTATCCTTCAAATGAAATAGTTTAATTTCTTCTCAACGTTATTGATGTATAGAATTTATTCACAAGAAGTTAAAACTTGTCTTTTAAGTTCACACTTATTAATTTTAAAATTTGAGGCTTTTACTTTGCCTGATCATTTGTTGATCATAATGGGGTTGTTGAATAAAACGCACACTGTTTATTATATCACTACAAAATGATCGGGAAAGACCGAAACTGTTAGTGATATAATAAACTGTGTATGGGTTCTAACAGTATATGTTTTATTCAACAACCTCATGCATTTATTGTTGTAAAGAAGATGTGTTTCACTCTGGTTAGTGCATTTTCACTGCTAATGTATGGTACTGAAATGCCTGTTTATTTTATTGTTACTATCATTTTTTTAAACATAAAAAAGACTGAATCTCTGTTACTACGCGGTTACGATCTGCAGGCCACGTGGTGCTTACTCTGTTAGACCCACTTGCCTAAACTCATGCCTGGCTACCAGGACAACAGTTACTGTTTGACCAACAAGCGAAGGCTGGGCCTGTGTAAACGGGTGTAAATTGTTGGGACCAATAGGATTGTTGATTGAAACCACACTATGGAATAAGATTAAAACAGTTATTGCAGCAAAAGTCATCTGACCAAGGGTGTATGTTATAGCATAGACTGCAGGACTTATGATTTATTGCTGCATGAAGTGTAATCTTATAACATTTGTGTAGCAGTAAATGGAAATTCATTCTCTGAGTTTTGATAGTATGTTGATTGTGACAAAAGTTATTAAAATTGTCTACCAGAAATAAAAAAAAAAACAAGTTTTATCTTATATAAAAACATGTTGTAGTGATTTAGAAATTAGTCTTGCATTAAAAATGTGTATAATACTACTCACTACTATAAAATAAAATAGCCCAGTCGTTGTAGGTTACAACTACCAGTAATTTGCAATACGGCTGATTTTTTTTTATAAGTACCTTAAAGTATGTAGATTAACATAAAAAAAGTTTACCAACCTATCGATTTCAAGTATTTTTTGAAATACGACATACTACTAGACTATGTCCTAAAGCACTAGCAAGAAAATCTTGATATTGTAGATGATTCGAATGTAATTTACTAAATGTGGCTGCATGGTGTCTTAGTCCATTGTTTATCAGTTTCAGGACTCTTTAATGGTACATTTTTCTTAGAGATATTCCTGGGTCAACACACTTTCCATTGTACATAACAAATAGCTTATCTTCTGGTTTTACATTACGAGAGTTGTAACGATGTTTTACAAGTTCATCTAAAACCTCTTTCATTAGAGGAGTTAGAACTATTGGCACAATATCAAGATTTTTCCCAGGCACATAAAAAATGTTAAAATTTTTACACTGTTCTATTTCACTTCCTTGTATGTAGTTGTTCTCATTATTATTGTTAGCTACATTACTTTCCAGCACCATATCTACAAGGTTATCCTGGCGGTCAAGTAAAGTGTAATGCTGCAATGTAGCTCTTTTAAAATCTACAGGCCTTCGCCTTATTAGACACATTATGTGACAAACCACAAGTTCCATCAGTTCATCATATGCTATGTCTTTTAAAATGCTAGAATTCAATTTCACAATTAGTTCTCTGTATTTTCCCACAAAGTAAGAACACATCTTTACAATATATTCTTCGAGTGAAAATTTCTGTAATTTACCAGCTTGTCCTACTTTCCTCAATCTTGTTGCTATGCGGCCTATTCTATTAGCCCAGTGCTTCTAAACCAGTTTTAAAAAAATGTTTGAACATCTTGGTCTTTCTCAAATCCATAGTTTTATCCTTATAGTTTTCACATAAAGAATCACTTTCACGTATGGAGGCTGCAATTTTCAATAGTTGGGAAATTCTGTATGCTATGGAAGGTATTGTTAATTTACCTGTTACTGGACTATATCCACTGAGGATAAGAGTTGCCTCAACAAGAGTGTCGAAGTTAGCTGGATTGCAGCACTCTTCTAAGATCTTTAATCCAGGTTGTAACTCTGTCATTTTTCTCACTAAGTTTGATAAATCTCGAATTTTAGATGCTGTATAATGACCATGGACCTCTTCTCTTCTGCTTTTGTGGAATTCACTTCCAAATCACATGATTAAATTATCATTAATGGCTAAGTTTTTGACATCATCATCATTCATGTACTGTAAAACTTCTAACGAGCTCTTCACTTGCCCCTTTTATTTGTCTAATAAGGTTTATAGGTATTCCATGTTTCTTTATTGTTTTAAGTTTGGATCCCGTAGGCTCGTTTTCATTAGTTTTTACTGATTTGAATTCTTTACATGTTTTAAGATGTACTGACAGTCGGTCTTTCTTGTACCTCCCTTTACAATGTACACAAACGGTAGTGTTATTTTTTGTTGGCTTTGAACTATGTCTTTCTTTTACTAAAATTATTTCATTGTTTATTTCTTTCCAATCATGTTTTTCTGTCAAAATTAACTCATTGCACAGCGCATTAGCTTTTTTACGTAGTTTATCGGTTATTTCCTTCTTAAGTTTGGCTCGAAGTCTTCCACTTTTTTCTGTAATACTGAGCAATGCTTTGCCTTCTGTTGAATCAGAGTGGTGTCTTTCAATGTGAACACAGTATTCTTTAACCAATTTCTAACAATATAAGCAATAGTTTTTCTTCTTTCCCTTTTTTTCATATTTCTTATTAGCATTTTGTGTAGGATCTTCATCACCATCACCTTCTAGTACTCCAATATGAGGCTGTAAGACTTCATTATCAGGCAGTAAGACTCCACTATCAGGCCGCAAGACTCCATTATCAGGCTGCCAGACTTCATCATCTGGCTGTAACACTAATTGATTAATTTTAAAACTATTTTAGGCCAGTCGGTAGGGGTAATTTTAGACCAAAAGTTCCAGTAATTTACATTACGGCTGATTTTTTTTATAAGTACATTAAAGTATGTAGATTAACATAAAAAAAGTTTACCAGTCTATCGATTTCCCAAAGTCAATTTGAAATGTAATTTTTAAGTATTTACACTTCATGATGATCTAGAAATCGGAAAAGTTATTTTCGACCTGCCATCTGTACATGAACATGTCAATTGCTAGAAAAAATTCAGTTAGAGACTTAAAAATTAATATGAAGGAGTCTTGCGTGTCAATAGAATCTTTGAAATTAAAAAAAAAATTATTATTTTGATGCATAAATATTGTTCCTTTTTATGTTGTTGTTAGTACTTAAATAAATGCACTTTTGTTTAGAACCTTATTGTAAGTAATTTTGTTTAACGTAATATGTAGTGTTCAGGAAGTATAGTAATTAATTACAAAATGAATTTTAAAGTCCGAAATTTTACATTTCATGACCTAGAGATCCGAAAAGTTATTTTCGACCTGCCATCTGTACATGAGCATGGTAATTGCTAGAAAAAATTAAGTTAGAGGCTTAAAAATTAATATGAAGGAGTCTTGCGTGTCAATAGAATCTTTGAAATTAAAAAATTAAAGTTGTACTGTTTTAAAACGTGTATTCTTTTTAAAACATTGATTTTAATTTATAATAAATTAGAATGTGTTAACCATTGTTTTTGGTACCAAAATACAATAAATAATTAATTGACAATTTGATAAATCTATGTATTCTATGCTGAACACAGAACTACTTGTAATTTAAATATTTTAACATTATGCTAATGTAACATTTTTAATTATTTTGATGCATAAATATTGTTCCTTTTTATGTTGTTGTTCTATTTAAATAAATGCGCTTTTGTTTAAAACCTTATTGTAAGTAATTTTGTTATTTTTTCCATTGCCTAAAACCTATTTTTGTGACATTTTATAATGCTCAGATCTGTGGAGATCTTTAGTAAGTTTAGTAAAGACTAAGTTTTTCCCCAGTCACCCTGAAACATTCAATCATAAAGTTGAAAAGTTTATAAACAATGCATTCATAAAAGGATTATATTGAATGATGCTAATAGTTGAACAGATTTATGGTAACCAATTTGTAGTTGGAGCACAGATATATTGAGTGTAAGTTTATTCCCCCTTCACATACTTTTTCCCAAAATTGTAATTTACCTATCTTGATAGGAAATACTCTTTTGATTTTCAAGAGTGTCTTGTAATACTGCTTTTAGTATTTCAAACGAAAATTCTCTGATTTTGAGAACCGACTATTGAGATAATTGTACTACTTTCTTAGTAAATCTCAATTTTGGTTAAAAATTAATTTAATATACATATCTAATAGTAGATGGTCACTTACAGAAATTTTAAACTCTAATAAATTTTTCCAGACCGTTTTGTGTTTTAACCATATATCACAAATTGGTAAAAATATGGAATTTAAAAACTAGAATAAAAAGGTAATGCCAATCAATATTATGTTGCCTTGCCCTCTTGCTAATAGAAATAATGAATTTAATTTAGAGATGACATTTAAAAGTACCATATCTAAAAAGAAGTAAAGTTAAACTGTAAGAAGTCTTTAAAGTAAGCATTTTTCCTATAAACATTGATCAAATTTAAACTTTTAGTGTTTGGTTCATATTTAAAAAAAAATATTGGCAACAAACTGTTTTCATTATAGTATTTAATAGTAAAAGACAGTATTAAAAAATGTATTGCAATTGAAATATAAGGTGACTTTCAAGATGGTGGCAATTGTACCAAACCATAAAAACAGATCATGTGGCATAGTTAAGTACAGCAAGCCCAAAGTATCTGTTGGCGCGGCACCTGCTCTACTAGCAGCCCTTGGTGGCAATTGTACAAACCCATAAAAACAGATCATGTGGCATAGTTGAGTACAGCAAGCCCAAAGTATCTGTTGGCGTGGCACCTGCTCTACTAGCAGCCCTTACAAAATTGCCTGTATTTCATGTGGCTGCACTTTAGTGTGCTTAAAGGCTACACAGAAGCCGATCTGCTTCGACTATTTAGCGAGGTGGATCAAATGATTATGACTGTGCTTCCTCCCTCGATGAAGTAATCCCAAAGTCTGAATTAATTATATTTACAACTAAAAACTGAATATGGACAAAGTTAAATATAGCAAATTGTTAATACTGTACTTTAAACTGAACATAAACATACATCAGTATATAATTGTAGTCTACTTTAAGTTAAAGACAGTATTGTGGCAATTATTGTTTCTGGAGCAATAATCCAGTGATAGATGTCAAGAATGTTTGTAAACACTCGTGCAAAATAAGCCTTAAGCGTATCCAGAAAAATATTAAATTTTTAGATATTGATTAATTTTGTAGCACACAAGTTACGGTCACCATCTTCTCTAGGCAGAATAATTCAAGTCAAAACACACTTTAGCAGAGTTTCACTTGTAGAAAAAACAATAACACAGAGAAACGTTATCAATTCCCAGTAGAAATTGCCTTTTTAATGCACTAGTTCAGAGCAGTTGACAAATTACATAAACCATATTAAATTGTCCATCAGCCGTATGAACTCTTACTGTCAGGTGAACCTAGTTACCAGAGGATGATTATTTTACATATGGAAATACTGTACATATTATGACATTCAAAACTGCATGCATATACAAAATTCAGACCAGTAAAGTTAATTTAAAGTAGTATTAATCCAGTGAATAACGGGTTTCGACTCAGAATTCTTTCGGTAAAGACAGATTGGCGTGAAATTTGAACATAATTACAGAATAGCTCAAGGAACGAAAGTGACCTAGTGCCAATGCGGGGTTGAAATTATTATATATAAAAAAAAATACAGGAATCGACAGAGGAACGAATTGCAAGCAAAAGGTGTACTGTAAAGTTATTTGGATAAGTCAATATGTTGATTTTTGATCAAAAATTCACGTTTTAGAATGATTTTTCATGAATAACTCGAAAACCTTTTGTTTTATTAAATAAACATAAATAAAGCTTATAAAAAGTACGAAGATTATTTTTTTTAGAATTTCTACAGGTATGACACGAACAAAGGTATAGCTATTTGAAGGTGACTTCTTGTCCGTCGGAAACTGAAATCGAAACATTCAACGTTCAATAACGGGAAAACGAAACAATTTCTGGGAAAGACATATAATATGTAACTTTTCAAAAGTACCAGAAAATACCTTTTAAACGAGCTTTTATAATAAGTTACTAGCAAAAAAAACTAAGGAAGGTATGATGAAAATAAAATGGTTTACTCGCTTCTTTGGAAAAAAATGGGCATGAAAATAACGGCTTTACCACAAGAATTAAAATTGATCATGATCCATTTATAATTTACTATTTTTAAGTAGGCTACTAATAATATGTTTCAGAGGTTTGACTAGTTTAGAATGCCTGCATTTGAATAAAAGTTTGAAATACAAAAAATACTTTTTACACTGTTTAACTAATTCATTGTTTTTCTTTCGAAATAAATTGAAAAGCTAAAGAAGTACAGTAAAAAGTGCAAGTGTAAACAAATTTAGCTTTATTGTTACCTTAACGTTTTTGTTTTATTTTTATTTCTCTAATATAAACATTGAAATATGACCATTTGCAGTTTACCTTTGAGTGTTAAGACCAATTTCCCCGAGCCCATTAAACTAAAAAACATTTAAAAATAAAGAGCTCAAAGAAGTTCAACGTTACATCCCTCGTAGCCCTTGAAATTCCCTGCAAAGGTTGTTTTTGGACCGATCATATAAGTTACAAATTAAGAAAGTTACGTTGTAAAACCAATCGTAAGTTTTAGGGAGTCATTTCGGAACATGTAAATTTGGAGCATTGATGAACACAAAGTCAGTATTATTAATATGTAATAGTATATTCTCGTATACTACAGTACATGCACCATTAAAACATTTGAAGCTATTGGGAAATCAATTTTTTCAAAATTGTTTTTGCCCTGATGATTTAAGGGTCGGCTCTAGCTGTCGGCAATGTCGGCTGACACTCCATAAGACCAATGTTAAATTAAAATCCAAATTTTTAATTTATTTTTGATCGGAAAATTATAAACGATATGTCATTTTAAAGCTATGGTCAATATGCATGCAAATGGCTTTTTAAAAACTAAGAAAAATATTTTGTTTAATATTTATTAACAATTTAAAACATTGATTTTTAATATTTTTTTTATGTTGTCACTATAAATTATAGTGAAAAACTACCAAGCCATTCGCCTGAAGAATTTCGTCCCCAAGATTTTAGTATTTTTTTACAACGATATTTGAACAATTGCGGGTTTTAAATGGATTTAGGCTGAGCAATGTCCGTGTAACCTACTGCCGCTATAGGGTGATTTTAAATATTTTTTACGTTGTAACTATTAATTATAGCGAAAAATTACCAAGCCATTCTGATGAAGAATTTTGTCCCCAAGAGTTTGGTAATTTTTTAAAAAACGCTATTTGAATAATTGCGGGTTTTAAATGGATTTAGGATGAGCAATGTCCGCGTAACCGGTACCGCCGCTATAGGGAGTCGCAGGTTGCTTTTTGTTTTACTAGAGCCGACCCTTAAGATATTAGAAAGTTTCAATCCTTAGAAACCACAATTGAACTAAAAATCGATTCATTGTTTATAATATAGTTTATTTATTATTTCTGATTGCCTTGCTGGACTGGTTAATTTTACTACAAATTTACTTTTTTACGTCACGAGGAAATAAAAATAAAGGACTGAGAGCTGTAAGTACACAAAAAAGTAAATTTATAGTTTATTTATTGCAAAGTTTCGACCCTTAAAAACCACCTCTTATAAAAAATGTGAAAATTATTGATGTACATTTTTACTTTCTCCCCCTATACCATAGTATATGGAGAAAGTATTGTATTCGTCAAAATTTTCGAGTTTGAGTTTTTGGTGGAAATATCCGTTTTGGGTCCCCCTGAAACTAAAAAAGTGGTTTTCGGAGTGATGTCTGTGTGTGTGTCTGTATGTGTGTCTGTGTGGATGTTATCAGACCTAGAGCCTAAACCAGTCGTCCGATTTTGATGAAATTTGGTATGGAGGTACTAATCCACGGTACCTCCAGGCTTTTTTTTCATTTTTGTGAATTTTTTATTTTTAAGGGTAATTTTCCCATAAAAACCCTTAAAATAACAGAAAAATCAACTTTTCTCAAAAACGGCTCTAACGATTTTGATTAAAATTTTATAGTTTATTAGGGACCTATAGTACTATAAACTGTAAAATTTTAATCAAAATCGTTAGAGCCGTTTTTGAGAAAAGTTGGTTTTTCCGTTATTTTATGGATTTTTATGGGAAAACAACTTTAATACAAAATCACCTCTCCTACCCCACCCTACAAGTCACCGTGAATCTGTTTAATAATTTAAATATGTTTGTGAGAAAGTATGTGCCAGTTCCTGGTACCGTTTATTTTAGCTCGAGATCGTTTAACACTATTATAAATTCTGAAACATAATTCAAGATGTGGTTTCAATTTTTAACCCTAACCATAATTTTAATAATAATGTAATAATAATTTTCACATTTTTTATAAGAGGTGGTTTTTAAGGGTCGAAACATTGCAATAAATAAACTATAAATTTACTTTTTTGTGTACTTACAGCTCTCAGTCCTTTATTTTTTATTTCCTGGTGACTTAAAAAAGTAAATTTATAGTAAAATTAACCAGTCCAGTAAGGCAATCAGAAATAATAAATAAACTATATTATAAACAATGAATCGATTTTTAGTTCAATTGTGGTTTTTAAGGATTGAAACTTTCTAATACATTTTAAATCATGTTCCAGGGCAAAAACAATTTTTATTGTTTTTCACAATTCAATCTATTAAACTTACAGGTTTCTAATTTTTTGCAACAAGGAAGGTTTCACCCCTAAAAGGCAATAAACCCACATAAGAATGACGTCACTGTTGAAGTAGAGGGCAAGACGAGCTAAATGTCAATTTTATTGTTTATGAAAATCCGTCTTTTCCGAAAGAATTCGGAGGTTATACCTTATTTTAACCGCCATACACTAGACTATATGGTTTTAGGCCCTACATTTCTTGTTTTAAATAAATACAAATAAAATTTTAAAAATTTACAAACACTAAAATAAAAATAATTAAAAAACTTCTAATGTACCAGTGGTAGTTTCTTTACAACCATATTCAATAAGTTAACTAGTTTTTACGTTAAGTCCTGTGTTTGCAGAAAACTAGAAGAATGCCTGTCGAAAAAAGATCTAATAATAGAAACGTTTATAAATTAGAAACAATGTGTTCTGAACTCACCCTATGTAAATAGTCAATGGTTTGGAAAGTATATGTAAACAAAATATTGAAAAAAAAGAACAAAAGAGTTGACCGTCATTTTCGAAGTAGAAACGTTAATTTCAGTTTTAAATTACACAATAAGAATATTAACTATAAAAAAACTTGCAAAAAATATTCCGTATAAATGTAAACCAATTCTGGCTGTATTATAAGAAATTTCTAATATACCAAAAAGACAATTTGGACTGGTTATGTCAATCCGGGCTGTAAAACAGTCAGAATTGACAAACAGTCCGAATTGTACTGATACTATAACTATATATATATATATATATATATATATAATTATATATATATATATATATATTACAGAGGACGTCTATATCCAACTTTTTGTAAACATAATTAATATTACGATTTCAACCAGCTGTAATGTGTAAATAATTCATCAACATTCAATATTTTTGTACCAATCTTTTCAGAACATTATGCAGGTTTTAAAAATTGGAATATTGATGAAACATATTGGTTTTCAGGGTTTTTATAAAATAATATTATACTGCAACAGAACCTTCTCTGTTATTGTATGCGTAGTACGAAGACTGGCCGTATGGAGCGCTACGTTCACAATGTAAAATATAAAAGTCCTCACTGAAAGAACATATAAGCCCTGTAGGATATATTTATTACTTCGGTTGTCTTTAACTTTACTTTAATATATAGCAAGCTAACAAGCACACTAATTCTGGATAGGCTTGACCTAAAACGTTGAGCCTAATTAAAACAATAATTATAAAAGTTTATTTAAAATTATGTCCGATTTTAACGAAGTGAAAAAAAAAAAATAAAAAAAATAGGCTACGGGATTTTTTAAGTTCAAAGTTTTTTCAAAATAATTATTTTGTGGTTTTATTTTCCTACTACCGGGAGAATAATTTTTCTCAATTACTTTCTAAAACAAAAACAAATCGCTCTTCTAATGTTACGAATAAAAATACTAAACATTTGATCGGTTCGTTTTGGTCACTTTGCACTAGAGAAGCTGACAAAATACTTTGAACAGTCTACAAAGACAGTGCAACTCGGAGTTGTTAAGAAAATAATGTTCTATTTCTATTGCTATTCCTGCACGCAATACAAATATAGAACGTATTTCACTAGTGCATAGTCCCCAGGCCAGTGGCGGATCTGGGGAGGACTGGGGGAACGTTAAATTATATAATATGTTCTAATACCTAATTTTTTAAACATATTAAAATAAATTGACAACAAATTTCTTATGAAGTGTTTATATAAAAACTTGTATCTCTGAAAGAGCCTATTGTACAATTTTAAAAAGTTTATAAGTTTTTTTAATTTTGATAGTTAAATAATTCCAAAACGCGTCTTTTCCACTTCTTATACATTTTTAGAAAAAATCTAACTGTGTTGCTACATTTGTTTTACTATAGGCCTGCGACAGATAATTTATGAACTAACACAACTTTCCAATACGAACACTATAGTCTAAGTAGGATAAGAATTAGTTTGGTCCACAACTTCGATGGAAATTTATTGTATTGGCATTAATGTTGTAAAGCGCTCGAGCACGACTAGTATAATAGCTCTTATACACTTTCGTTTTTACTAATGCCGGTCTAATTTTTAGTTTCCGCCATGTGAGTACCACATTTAAATTTGCAGAAAGCTCCGATGTACAGATAATAGGTAACAAAATTCAGCCCGATGTTTTACTACTATCAGGTGACTCGACTGAAAATCATGTTTTTCGTCTTGCTTATAAGCAAATACAGTATCTTTAATACAAATTTGTAATTTTTATCATCCACGCATCATAATTTAGATGCTGATGAACAATTTCCTGTAAATTACAAAATATTATCTTCAAAATTCGATAAAAGATAAGTCATACGAAGAGGACTGTATGGGACTGCACACCCTTAAGTAAAGTGAAAAGACACTTACTTTCACGAAACGACAGTTTTTGTCACCTTTAACGAAACATTTGATCTCATTGTTTTCCTGATTAAGACAAACATGACTACGTGCACTACAAAATGGAAATTGTATTGTATTTTTTTTACATGTTTTATGACTGTGCTTTCGACAGAGCAGCGTTGAAAAGTCAGTGTTTGTGATACAAAATCCAAGGGCATTCGTCCGATAGTTAGTAACCGAGATAAAAGCTGCTCTGCACAGATTTCCGACTTGAATTGGGCTGGTGTGAACGCGTTTGAGTCGATAACAAGTAGGCCTAAGCTGCTTGCCATAATGAGCGACTACCATTTTAATCCACAGACAACCTTCCTCCACCCGTAAGGACTTTGTCTTCGAGCAGCACGTGAGTCGGGGATGGAGGCTGAGGTGCATACAAATTATACTAATATATTTCGTTCACGGAGGCAGCTATTCAGCGCCTTGTGAGTAGACCGATTTCAAAATAGTTGAAACCCTAAAACATACAAACTTAATTTTGTAAATACGCTCAACTCATGTCAGGGAGCAGCTGTTCATCTGCATGATCGAATTATTCGTATTAATTTATATTAAGGCTGTGATACCTCAAACTTGCCTCTATCTCCTCACAGGATGTCCCATACAATTGGGTTACCTGGCATAGGTGCAAGCTGAAAAGGATTGGAGCAGAAAATATCTGGAAGAGTCAAAACCACTGGGAAGTAATCAATTCAAGAAAAGATTTAGTTGCAAAATTCAAGAACAATTTAATATGCTCAGACATTGAGTCCGTTTTAAATTCAAGATTTAATGATTACTACAGACATATAAGCGGCTTAACCCCCTGTGAAACGTACTTTGAAGAGTATTGTCCTTTATACATACATACTTAGAATTATAACTCAGTTACGTCTTGCTGGCAAGAAATATAATAGATTAATATTACAAAAAGACAACTATAGCTTTAACCCCAGTGAAATCTGCCCATTATGTGTAACAGAAAATGACACTATAACTCACCTTTTGTTGGAATGTGAAGGGTATAATCTTTTTAGAAGTAAATATTTAAACAATTCCAATTGTATGCATCATTTATATAATATGGAGTCTATTTTAACTTCAAACTCAGTACAGGCCATGAAAAATGTCTACCTTTTTGTTGTGTATAGCCTAAAACTTAGGAAATCCATTTTGAATTTAATGTAATAAATTATTTTAGTAAATATCTTCAAATAACTAACTCATGTGTAAATGTACTGATATTGTTGTTGTTTGTATAATTTTGTGTTATTTCAGTATCTGAAATTGTGTCTCGTGTTATAGTTATATTGAAATAATTTTGTAAGTATCATAAATGCACCAAACAAGTTTTTAATTAGAGAAAACTAAGGAAAAGAACGATCAATGTCATAAAATATGTTATTTTTGTAAATGGTCAATGCTTATGTACACTGTACTTTAAAGCAATAAAGTTGTATTGTATTGTATTATTGTATTAATATATATTTACAATAATGAATTACTTTTCTGTTATTATTATGCATAAATTATATAATAACCTCTTCCAATTATTATAATTTTAGATTAACAAAATTAATAGATTTATACTGTGACATGTTTTCAAATGTTTTTCTGTTAACCCGATTTTCTTTATTGTCTTTATGTTGAATAAACATAATTTTGTATTAGCACTTTCGAAAATAATAGTGTTTTGCACGATTTCATCTATAACTTTAGATTTTTGTCAAATTCCCGGTTTGTAAAATAAGCTATGATCTGGAGGATGTAAATGTACTTACTGCCAGTTCGGTAAGTTACGATAAATGTATATAACTTATATATTAGATAACGTATTAAGTAAAAAACACATACAGACAGATAGACGGAAACTTAACTGTTAGGACCTTCATATAAACTTTTTTTCTTCCTTTTTGTACGAGGAACATACCCAAAAGTCCTGAAAGATATTTCTAACACCCTGTATAAAGGGAAAGACAAGTAATAATATTTCTTTTGGGGTTCTACTAATAATAGCAAAACCTATCCAAAATTACGTTGTGTATCACAGTAATTCTCTTTATTTTGTTCTGCTATTAGTATTTAGACTTGGTTTTTGTAATTTAAGTGGCCCTTTTAAGGACCCATTTAGTGATTCAAGTTGGCTTTTTAAATTAATCTTTGTTTTGTTCCAGCATGAGCTACCACGATATGGACTCCGGAGGTTTTCAGACAGTGGTAAATCACCACAGGCGTACTTCTAGTCAAACGAGTGGCAGCGATACGGATAGTTCCGTTAGTACTGTCAAATCCTCTGTTACAGATAGCAAGGCGGAAAAGATTCCACCGATCATTGTAGACGGTGTCGAGAAGGATTGGCCGCAGTTTTTGAAGGGGCTCCGACAGCAAGGCCTCACCTTTGAAGCCAAATGCGTCGGAAACTTTATCCGTATCTTTTGTAATACTGTTGTTAATTTCAGGGCCATGCAGACATACCTTGCATCAAAGAATGTGAGGTATCACACGTTCTCCTTACAGAAGGACAAGGAGGTGAAGGTTACAATACGTGGCCTTCACTACCTCACTGAAAAGGACGACATCATCCAGGCGCTGGAAGATAAGGGTTTCACACCCTCACATGTGCAGTCACTGCAAAGGCAGACAGGAGAGGGCATCAGGGCCCCCAGTAACACCTTCCTAGTGAAGCTAAAAAGAGTTGGCAATTTTGCTAATATTTATAAGTTGCAGGAACTCTTGGGACTGCAAGTTACTGTTGCCGAATTCCAGCCGCAGAAGGTAGTACCGCAGTGTTACAACTGCCAGCGGTTTGGACATTCCTCTGTTAACTGCGGACAGCCTCCCAGATGTCTCAAGTGTGCGGGGCCACACAGAGGTAAAGATTGCCAGGAGTCAACTCTCCACCCAAATGTTGCAACTGCGGGGGTGATCACGTGGCAAGTTGGAAGGGCTGCCAAGTTCACATGCGGGCGGAAGTGGCGAAGAGTAGGCGTGGCGCACGGGGCGGGAACCGTCGGGGGGGAAATGGGCCAAGGCCCACCTCTACCCGGCGCCCCGTGTCGGGTGCGGCGCCTTTCTCTGGTGGTCGACGGTTCAGGCCAGGACCAAGTCTTGGATCTGTTCCTCAGACTACTGCCACTACGTCTGCTAAGTCGGCTGCTCAGCCTGTGACCAAAGAACTGGTTGCTCAGCCCAAGCCGATTACACCTGTCTCTTCTGTTTCAGGTGCTAAATCCTACGCGGCAGCAGTTACTACCGCAAAGAAACCTAAGGCTGATGTCGGAGCTCCACCCAAGAGGCCCAGGAAGCGAGCTCTTCGTAGGGAAGAAGACTCACTACCACAAACTCGCAGTTCTTCTGTTTCAGATACTGACATCAGCATTGAATCGGATGCCGACGTCCAGACTCCTAAGGGAACGTCGACTTTGACGCCTGTGGAAGTACCACCAAGGAAGAGGCGAATGCCCTTGCGCAAGTCGCCTGTCCAAGAAGAGAGCAGTGAGGTCATGACCTGCACTAGTGCCGCCATAACTAATGAAAAGCTGGCTTCGTGGATTACGCAGCTTATCTCTATTGTTTTAGGTTCTGCGAACAAAAGCCCGGCAGAGCTGCTTGCAGCTATTTTGACCAGCCTCCAGAATTTAATTCGTGATGAATAGAGACCTCAAGGTGGTGGTCTGGAATGCAAATGGGGTTCGCTCCAGGCGCAATGATCTCCACTACTTCGCCACAGAAGAGGACGTCGACGTCATCTTTATCTGTGAGACTCATCTACAGCCGGGTCATACCTTTACAGTTCCTGCCTACAGGACTTATCGTACTGACCGGGTCTCAAGAGGCCGTGGCGGTGGTGGTAATCCTGGGGGTGGGACCGCTGTACTGGTGCACCGCAGGCTAATTCACAGAGATTTTCCCACTAATACAGTGCACTTTGAGTCCACAGGTGTTTTCGTACAGCTTGGGGACTGTGAGATCCTACTAGTCGCAGCCTATATCTCACCCACACGAATTCTTCAGGGTAACTTTCTGTCCGATCTGGACACTCTATTTCAATGTGCTGAACATGTCTTTGTTACAGGTGATTTCAACGCCAAGCACAACTCTTGGTCACGGAGGACCAACACCAGAGGTAAGGTTCTTCGACGTTTCATTGATTCTCAGCCTAGTGCTGAGGTCTTGTCACCTGAGGAGCCTACTCACTACCCGGAACGTGGGCTTGCTGATGTGCTTGATATAGTCTTAACAAAAAGTTCCTTTTCCCATAGTCGTTCGTGCCACCCAGGATCTCTCGTCAGATCACTGCCCGCTTCTGGTTACTGTCGCTGCCGTACCTACTTCGAGCTTACCGCCCAACACTGTACGTGTCAGGGTCGATTGGGACCATTTCAACGAATTAATTGCTGAACGCCTAACACATCCTGCGCCCCCTAAATCCGTGGAGGAATTGGACGAGCAGGTCAGCTCGTTACACAACCTTCTAACACTTTCTGTTTCAGACGCTTCCATCGCCTCTTCCCATAAGCCGTCGCGGGAAACCCTTCCCGTAAGATTACGGAAGGAAATTGCCAAGAGGCGAAGACTTCGAACCAATTGGCAGTTCACTCGTTCTCCGGCACCAAAGAATCTCTTCAACCGGCAGAACAACCATGTTAAAAATCTTTTAAATGATTTCAGGTCTGAGTCATGGAACTCATATCTGCATACTCTGGAATTGCAAGACGGTAGTGCTTGGAAAGTGGCCAAGATACTTCGTAGTGAAAAGCGCTCCAGTCGGCCTTTGCACGGGCAGCGTGGCCTAGCCTACTCTGCCCTGGAAAAGGTCGAGACTTTCGCTGACACTATGGATGATCAATTTCAACCAAATCACGACGTTTGCGATGAGGATCATGCAGATATGATCGAGGAGTTCGTAGACGACTACTTTGCTGAGCCACCGGAGGCTGACGACGACATCGAACCTTTCACTCTCAAGGAGGTGCGGGCCGCTGTCTCTGCGGTCAAGCCGAAGAAAGCCTCCGGGCTGGATCGGATTGGCGGCAGGGCCTTGCTTGCTGCGCCCCCTCAGTTAGTGGAGGTATTAGTAAATGTGTTTAATTCTGTCCTTAGGTTGCGCCACTTCCCTTCCCAGTGGAAGACCGCAAAGATCATCCTCATTCCGAAGCCGGGGAAGGACCATCTCTTTCCGCAGAATTATCGCCCGACCATCTCTGCCATCTCTGCAGAATTATATCTCTGCCGACCATCTCCAAAATATTCGAACGTCTTTTTCTTTCCAGGATGCAGCCTTATCTAGAGGATTACATCAGACCTGAGCAATTCGGCTTCCGACGTGGACATTCCACCACGCTCCAGTTCGTTCGTGTTATCAACAAACTGGTTGATAACCACAATAAGTTCTTGTCTTCTATTGCAGTATTGCTAGACGTCAGCAAGGCTTTTGACAAGGTATGGCACGAAGGCCTCCTCTACAAGTTGAGCGAGTCTCCTGTACTGGTGGCTGCTGTACACTTGATCCGCTCCTACCTCTCAGGCAGATCCTTCAAGACCTTCGTAGACGGCGAACTCTCCACTCTGCGGCCGATACTTGCTGGTGCTCCCCAAGGCAGTGTCCTGGGACCAGTACTGTATCTAGTTTATACTAACGACTTTCCTACCATTCCAGGTGTGACACTCTCGCTGTACGCTGATGACGCGTTACTACACTGTAGTAGCATGAATCCAGCATACGCAACTAAGACCATGCAGAAACAAATGGACGCGTTGTCCCCGTGGCTGCAGAAATGGCGCATTAAGACAAATGCGGACAAATCTGATTCCATCTGTTTCAGGAAAAGGCGTAAAATGAAACGCAGAATCCTTCCCGCAGTGGAGCTTGACGGGGTGGCTATCCCTTGAAAGCCTACCGTAAAGTACCTCGGCATAACGCTGGACAGTCGACTCAACTTCAGGCGACACGTACAGAACAAGGTCTCCGAAGGAAATAAAATCCAGGGTTTCCTCTCACCCTTGTTGGCGAGGCATAGCCCTCTGCCAGTAAAAGCTAAATTAACAATTTTTCTGTTAATAGTTCGCTCAGTGCTGATGTACGCGTCTACCGCTTGGTGGGCGCTTGCCAGCAAATCCAGCAGGAAAAAATTGGAGACACTTCAGACTACTGCTCTTTGCAGACTCACGCATCAGCCATGGTACGTGAGGAACTCTACCATTCTAGGGTCAGCTGGTATCCCTACCCTAGAAATGTTTGCTATAAGATGTGCCACTAAACTGTTTCAGGATGCACGCAACTCAGGCTATCCTCATATAGCTGAGATCTGCGGGAGACTCGACATCCCGGAAGATGGTAGGCCCCGGCCTGCCGCTATCCTGGACGACCCGCCATAGGTTTCTTCAGGCTGCGACTCCATACATTATTGATACTAACCTGTTTGCCTTCTTTTTATATTTAAGTGAGTTTTAGATTGCTGCTTGCAGCCATTAGGGAATGGCCCCTAGATGCTGCTGACGCTCACCCCAGTGATGCATGCGGAGTGTCTCTGTCCGTTATGCGGTTACAGGAAGTGTTGTATCGCTGTCTCAGGAGAGGTCATGCAAGAAACACTCAGAGTGACTTCCTTACTTGGGGTGAGGGCGGTCGTTTTAGTGGGTATTGCCAGATACCGTTCTGGTTGAGCCCAACAGTACCTCTAATTTGGATTGAGGTCTGCACAAAACGCATTTTTTCCGCCTAAAAAAAAAAAAAAAAAAAAAAACAGTTAATTTCCTAACAAATAATAC
>JAGFPH010010105.1:18910-29825 GCA_018207615.1 Philaenus spumarius
GTACCGATCTGACATGTTTATGTAAAATGGCTTGGAATGAATTAATTCACAGGACGGCTGTGAAAGTGCTATATTTTTAATTAGGACAAAACTCATTTCATATGTCGTAAACTAGTGTCATAAACAAGGCAAAATTAGTAAAACAGTCCTATGTCGAAGCATTTTCTTTTTCGAAGCATTCCTATCTTTTGGCATTTCTTAGTGTAAGAGAAGAAATGTCCATAAAATATTTACACATACAAAATTAGTGGATTCCCGAAGGGAAGTTAATATAACAACAGATTAAGTTAAAAGATAAATGTTTTTAATGTGTCTGTTTAAAACGGAAACCCAGATAAGGTTAAGCAAACACTTTGTTTACTCAAGGACATAATGAAATATTATAACGAAGCTATTGATAAAAGTACGACGAAATTGTTGTTTAGTGTAATTGATCAAATTGATTTTCTAAAAAAAATGTATTCAAAGTTTGCTTTGATTTTACTGTTAAATAAAATCCCTTTACAAATCAAAATTTCAAATATCTATGTTACCAAAGAAACAAATGATTTAGTTTGATACGTTTTTGCCTAATATTTCTTTATTTTAAACACGCCTAGTGAAATCGCAAACATCAATTCGATGTTTAAAAACGATACATTTTAATGAAGGACAAAATAAAATATTATAGTTAAAAAGTAGGTAAAAGTACGGCAATATTGTTGTTTAGTTTAATTGGTAAATTTTTTTTTCCAAAAAAATCAATAATATTAAAAGTTTATTTTAATTTTACAATTAAAAAAATTCCTTTACAAATAAATATGTTAAATATCTTATGCCTATGGTACCAAACAAACAAAAATGATTTATTGTGATAACTTTACCTAAGTAATCCTGAAATCTGGAGCTAGATAAACATAATTAAAAAAAGGCTTTAATTTGAAATTGACTTTTGGATTTTCTAAGGACTTTATCGGAACGAAAATTCTGATCTCATTGCCTTTTTATATTTTTGGTAGGAAATAAATTATTTATTCCAGGGAAATCGACATTATTTCCTTATACTAAAGCGAAGGAAATAATGTTGTAATTATTAAAAAAATGTGTAATTTCATAATTAGCCTACTTTTTTTAATATGAAATGAAGAAAGGTTTGAGATGTTTTGATGTATTAGCATTCTCACTTACAATGTCCTGTTTCGAATTGTGTAAACATAGAATAAATTTAAGTACGTTTTCTATAGTTACTTTTATAATTAAGGGTTTATCTGCTTCTCTTTGATGGTAATCTACTCCAGGACTTCCTCGTCATTTACCTACAGTTACGTGTAATATTTGTATCAGGTGACGTGAAAATTACTGACAATAATTAAATTCCATGTTTATTACATCATTTGTAATTTGATTGCGTGAGTTAAAGTAAAGAACAAATCTGTTAATATACCTTTTAATTTAATTATAGAATTTATTCGTGTTAAAAGTAGGTATTAAACTTACAATACGTAAATGTAACACGTAATATTAGTTTGTTAGTTTAATATACTTTCCAGTAATGTTCATATTTATGAAGTGATAACAGGCTTGAACATTTTGATAAATAATTACGGCTTTATTCTAACTTTAATAAGTGACTAATATGTATATTTGATGTAGGCTAGTTTAAATGCATTAGAATGTTTAAACTTGTATATCTTGTTGTTTTGTTTATTGTGATTTCGCACTGAATATTCTTATGGTAATTTAACAAGGTGTAGGTGGTATATGTTATAAATAAATTATCTTGTAAATATTTCAACAACAAAATATTTATACTCGATGAAAATTCAAACGAGTTTTAAAATAACAATAATTTTAGTTTTTATTTATACACAAATTGTATATTTTGATTATAATAAATGGTAATTCGAATGGGTAGGAAAATAAAAAAGTATCATTTAACTCGATTTATAGGCTAAATCATCGTATCGTTTCAAGAAATTTGTAAAAACAATGAAAATTTTGTATGTAATAATATTGTGCAGTTTAATTGGTACACATTATGTTTTAGTATTATTATGCCTATGTCAGTAGTTTGGAAAGTATTGAAATGGTATTTAGGGGATTCAATGTAGCGCGAAAACATGCATTGTTTGGAAACAAATCTCTAGTGCTTGTATTTGTTCAAAATGTTTTGATTTCGCTTATAAATGGCTTCAGGTAAAACGTTTTCCAGTTGGTTTAGGTTGGAAATTATATGTTTATTATTTAAACAATAAAAATGTATACTTTTAAACAAATTTAAAAATCTTAGCGAATTATGAACATATTTTCCTTAAATTTATACATACAGGATTTTGAGGTTGATGCATCAGAATTTGATGTAAATATTCAAAATTCAAAATGGCTGATCCAATATGGACGACGTTTCGAAAAATTTTCTTAAAAAAAAGTAATAACAAAAGGAAAATTGACAGACATTTCTCTAGAAATTATTAGAAACTAATTGAGGTGATTTAATAACAATAATTTTGATACACAAAATTTTAAACGGCTGATCCAATAGGGCTGACCTGTTATACAAATATTTTTGTAAAGAATCTTACAAAGAATCCCCCCTTTCTACTCTTATATACCTCTCTCTATCATTAGGTATATATATACCATTTTTACAATTTTCTGTTTAATTATATTACACAATCAAAATGGAATAAATTTTTTTCTATAAGTGCATACTAAAATTAATTTACTATAAACTTATTTTTAACGACCTTTGTACCTCGATAATACCTCAAAAATTATTTTAAAAAAGTAAGATTTTACAAAAATGAGTACATACTGTGTAGTATTCACGAGCGTGGACCTGAGATTTACAAGCGCTAAGACTGGTGCCGTTGGCCACGGCTGTACTAGCCACGTCACTAATATGTTTTGCGGAACTATTAACCCTCCGATTTCTCAGAAATGCTGACTTTCAAATACTAGTGAATTACTTCGGTAACATCCTTCAATACTATTGTTAATCACACTTACTAATTTTTAATTAAGAGAACTTCCGTGTTTTCAAGAGAAGAGATGCAGAACGATGTTTTTAGAAATGCACTTAAAATAAGTGACAGGGCAAAACCAATGCACTGTGCCGTGCGGGTTGCGTTCTTTCCAGGTCCATCCCGAACTTGCGATAAAAAATGTAGAAACAATGTCATGGCTTTTCGGTATTGAATCTTATTTTTCCTTATGAAAAGCGATGTACGTATGAGGGTTTTTCAACTTCATTTCCATTTAAAGATGGTGGGCGGTTATATGTATTGTTTTGAATGACAAAATTAATTTCATATGAAATGCACAAATATTATAAAAAGCTGTAGTACAAACATTTCTGTAACTAACAACACTAAAGTAAACATTTACGTAATACGAATGTGAAGTAATAAGAAGCTACTGTATAATTTTTACAATAGAGAAATTAAAATATTGTATCGCTGCGAATCATATCAGTATTTTCAAAGGAAATTCACAATTCTTACAATTGGTGCCAACAAAAATACTTCCCACAACATTATTAATTAAAGTAAACATTTCCTTATGTTCATGTACAAGAAATTATAACACACATATAAAATTTATCAGTGAGAATCAAAAGGACCTATTCAATTGAAAATTGCTAATTTCCGAAATATTGTAAACAACAATAAACTAAAATGGGCCCGGTAGATCTTTAGAAATATGTAGTATAAGCGTTTTATCTAGAACCAAAAACCCTCAAAAAGTTAATTTATAAGTATACCGATGAAATGACTTTTCATAACATTTTGAACATTCCATTTTATTTTGATTAAACACCACTAAAATTGGCCAGGTAGATCTCCAGAAATATACATCAATATAGGATTTAAACTAAAACCAAAATTAAAAAAAAAACAATCAGTCGTGGGACTGTCGTCAAAAGTGAATACATTTTAGCTTCATATAGTTAAATTTATTTTCGTGTTATTATGAAGTATGTTTTTAATTAATGTATTAATGTTGTAATGGGATATTTTCTGGTAGGCCTATATTAAAGTGCTATACATTATTACCTTCGACCGGGAAATAAAGTTAAAGTGCAGCACTAATTTTGTAATTTTACTGTGCAATAAAGCCTAGGCCAACTAAACCTAAAATAAAACTAAACGTTTTTAATTAGTAAGGCCATTGGGTCAATCTATTAACCAAACAAAACTGGTGAGAATCATTAGAAGGCTAGTTAATTATGATCTCAATAAAAAATTGCAGGCCTTACACAATGTTAACAAATTTCTAGTCTTAGTTAAGTGCATTGCCGTTAGAAAATTTTAATTAATTTATTGAATTAATTTTTTTTTAATTTTTAAAAAGGGGATGTGTCCCCCCCCCTACCAGAACTACCACCACAACGTATTTGCTTTGTGGACCTCCGCGCCTTGCCCCGCCGCCGTCGCCACCGAGTCTGTTGTAGCCGCTATATCTTGTCGCTTGTGCCAGTTATGATTATTACTTTCTCACTATAGTGATCGCAAAAAATCTTTGTTGTGATTTTTGTGGAAATATACGTTTTGGGACCCCCTGGGTCCAAAAGAGTGGTTTTTACAAAATGTCTGTATGTCTGCCAATATATGACTATGTATACGAAGCTTTGAGAAAACTATTCGATCAATTTCGAACAAATTTGCACCAAACATGTCAATTAGGCCTGTTTTGATCAAATTTGACATATTTGTAGCCCCTAATGTACCCTACCATATGCAAAAACTGCATTTTTCTAAAATATTCCCGTTTAGCTAATAATAATAATAATTATTATAATAATAATAACTCATCAAAAAGGGAATTGTTTAAAAAAAAAAAATTTAAACCTTTTTCGTTTATATATAGGTACAGGCCTAATTGACATGTTTGGTGCAAATTTGTTCGAAATCGATCGAATAGTTTTCTCTCTAGCTAATAATAGTAATATTTATTAGTTCTCTCCTACTTTAATGTATCCTCTCTCCTAATGTAATGCAATTAATTATGAAGTCACAGTGAATCTGTTTAATAATTGAAATAAGTTTGTGAGAAAGTATGTGCCACTTTCTGGTACCGTTTATTGTGTTTTGCGTTTATTGTCATTCGTACAATGGAAAACGTGCTTAGTGAAATCGAGTGGGGTTATCAAGCATTTAAACTCATTTATTTGTACCGGGAACATCCTGCTTTATGGAATCAGTCTATCGCTGACTATAAGAACAAGAATTTGAAAAATTATGCGTGGGCCGACATCTCGCGGGAGATGAATCTCAGCAAGATCGAAGTACAAACTAAAATAAGAATGCTCATTTTTCAATTTTCAAAAGTGGCGATCAAGTTCAAAAATGTTGCAAACAAAATTATAGACTTAAAATACACTTTGTTACAAACATTTGTTTTCATCCCCTGTTGTCAACAAGTGTTGTCAACAAATGTCAACTCCGGTGTAAACGCGGCTTTAGATCATTACTAAATCATAGCTTTGAGGTTTTGATTAATCCTACAGTGTTTGTTAAACATTTTGTTTCCTAATTTCACAATTTAATTTGCCAGAAAAAAAAACTTAACCAAAATTGGTCTTTTACATAATGTAAAACACCTTACGGATACAAATAAGCAAATATAGTTAGAGCCGTTTTTTTTAAACTGATTTTGTTTGGAGTTTTTGGTAAAGAATGGGGTTGATTTTCAAAACCCTTATCATGCCTAGTTGACATGCTTCATGCAAATACTGCTAACAAAACTGCAGGAATCAATAGTACAGTAAAATAACAATGACAAGAAGTTCAGAAAAAAAATGTTATCAATGCAACAATTTAAAATTATTACTAGGCATCATAACAGCCTTTTCAACAAAAATTCTAAGTTCAGAAATGGTGCAAACCATAATATAATTAAATAAGAGGTAACAACAATAATTATGCAGTACAAATTTACTGACAACAAAGATATTTCTTAAACAAATTAATGTAAGAAAACAAATTATATGAATCATTGCGAATCATAAAATTGTTTTTCGGTAGGAAACTGAGGAGAGCGTAGCAGCGTCTAGGTACCTCCCTATTGGCTGCAAGATGCTTCCTAAACTCCGCTGAAACAAATTTCTTCTTTTTTTTTTGTAGAAGGTGGAATGCTTCTAACGCAGACCTTTCGTTAGAAAAGGTACTGTGGGACTCGGTCCGAAAGGATAGGGCAGTATAGTTTTTCTATATTATAGTACTAGAGGGCTCCGCCCCCTGCTCGCTTCGCTCGCCAACCCCCGCTGTGCCTCGCGTCGAAACAAATGCAAACAGGTTATTTTATATTAGTAAGCCCCAGTGAAAAATCACAGGCTGATTAATTAGATACACATCAGAAATAATCATTTAAAAAACAAAAAATTTTTAATTTAAAAGCAACATTAAGGCCTAACTTACCTAGGTCTACCTAACTATGCTGACGGGAATTTTTAACTCGGTAAATGTGTACAATAATAAGGATTATAAAACTGTAGGTCTATTTGTTAAAAATTTAAGAAAATACTATCTTTTAATAGCTTTTTATTTCATATTGATAGATCAAATGATTTAGAAGTTATTAATATTATAGTGAAGAATTAATTAATAGTCGAATATGTTTAGAGGTTATACGAATATGTATGAATGTATCCGAATAGGTATGAATGAAACAAATAGGTATCTCATCTTCAAATTTGTATAAACAAATATATTGATGATAAAAGGTTGTATTTATATACATTTTATTACCTCAACGCAAATATTATAACGTATATTATAGCATAAATTAGTTCTATAACTCATATTTAAAAAAATCAACTTCGCAAGAAATTATAACGATTGAAGTTGTAAACATAACCCCAAACTATAATCTACACTAAGTTTGTTTAAGTATTATAGATGATGGGTGAAATCAGCTGTTATATTATATGTTACTCACGTACGGAGTTGATAAATAGGCCCTACTATTAAATTCTAATGTGTCTTATCAATTTTAATTAGGATGTAACATAGTGGTTTCTTATTTTTAAATTCCTTCAATTATTAAAGGTTTATTCTCTAGCTTTAAGGGACTTCTATACCTTGCGTAAAACAGCAAAAATATGCACTTCGTATTACCGTGTTTCGGACGCCGTTTTTCAACCTAAAAAGTTGTGAAACATCTTAAATTGTTCTTAAAGACTTTGTGCTTTTGTCTTATATCTTATAATTGAAAGAAATCGTCGGCAACTCCTTTTAATCAACAGTTTAAATGAGTAAAAATCGATTATTTTTAACGCATTTTTTGGGAGTTTTAATCAATAATTTCCATATTTTAAGCCAACACGTAAAAAATATAAAGCCTTCTTTATAACTTAAAGTAGTTTCCCAGATTATTAATTTATAAATAGAATCCGAAACACGGTATTACTAATGCATGTTTCAACGATTTTGCGGCTTAAGTAAGGCCTTTTGCATTGAAATCATACTGTACACTCGGGAGTTTTCTTCAAGGTAAAGAAGAGCCTTAAGGAAAGTATAACAATCAAAAATTTTACTACATTTTCACCCCTTAGCAGCACGCGATAAAAATTCAATCTATGATCCTTTTTAAGTATGTTGTAAGAAATAAATGTACAATTTTTCAGCTCACTAACTTTTATTAAAATAAAACAATTAATTGTTAATGTTTTGTGGGTTGTTATAACATTTTCGCCCCTTAGCATCACACGACAAAATGCAAATCTAGTTTACTTTTTCCTTTCTCACTATACTATAGTATAGAGAAAGTATAGTGATAGCAAAAAAATTGATGTTGAGATTTTTGTGCAAATATCCATTTTGGGACCACCTGAGTCCAAAAAAGTGTTTTTTACAAAATGTCTGTCTTTATGTATGTATGTCTGTATGTATGTATGTCTGTATGTCTGTATGTATACAAAGCTAGAGAGAAAACTATTCGATCGATTTTGAACAAATTTGCACCAGACATGTCAAGTAGGCCTGTATAGATGCACGAAAAACGGTATTGAAAAATTTAGAAAAACAACCCCCATTTTAGCAAAAAAAACCCAAAAAATCAGTTATTATTTTTTTATAAAAAAACTGCTAACGATTTTGATAAAATTTGTCTTATTTGTAGCCTTTAATGTTCCCTACCATATGCAAAAAACCGCATCTTTCTAAAAATTCTCGTTTAGCTAATAATAATAATATCTGATTTTTGGGGGTTTTTTGGCCATAACTTGAGTTGTTTTTAAAAAAATGTCAAAACCTTTTTTCGTGCTTACAGGCCTAATTGACGTGTTTGGTGCAAATTTGTTCGAAATCGATCGAATAGTTTTATCTCTAGCTAATAATAATAATATTTATTAGTTAATCTCCCTACCCCTCCTACAATAAAGAAGTCACTGTGAATCTGTTTAATAATTTAAATATGTTTGTGAGAAAGTATGTGCCAGTTTCTGGTACCGTTTATTCTATTTATCTTGTAAGAAATAAATGTAAAACATTTCAGCTCTCTACCTTTAAGGAAAGTATAACAATTAATATTTATTGTTTTAGGGGTTCATTTAACCATTAAATAAAAATTAATTCTAACCTATTTTGTTCAGGGATAGTGTAGCTTTTTATTAGTGAAACTATTTTTTTCAATAGGTTCAGTGTAGTTCCAGAGATTACCCTCTACAAACAAACAAATACATTTTACCTCTTTTCAATATCATTACTAATAACCCCTAAGCTAAGATGGTGATTAATGTTAAACGTTAAAATCAAATTATTTCGTATATTTTATAACAGCAGTTATAATAAAGGTTAAAAGAACCAGCAAGGCTCAGATCTACACTTTAATAAAACCCTAACCTAAAAGTTAGAAATTTAAAAATTGCTTCAATGTTTTAAATCAGATGTTAATGGTAATATTGGAGCAAACAGCTGTTTTATCTGTTATTTTATTTAATTGGTTGCTATGGTAATAAATGTAAATACATGTGTTGGTTTATCATTATATTCCTAACCTAAGATTTCTTTCCTATTAAATTTACAAATATTAAAATAAAAAGGTTTTTATCAAAATAAATTAAGGCCTATGCTACTCAGTGATAATGTGGCTTTTTATTAGTAAAACTATTTTTTCAATCGGTTCAGGAGTTTCAGAAATTACCCTCTACATACAAACAAACAAACTAATACATTTTACCTCTTTATAATATTAATATAGATATGTCGGAAAGTAAAACTGTTAATCATTACATTGTGGACGATACAAAAATAAAACACTGGGACTTTAAAAGCCAAAGTAGCAGAGCCGTAAAGGTAAATAAAATATGCAATCCTTAAAAAGCCAAATAATATAACAATCGAATTCCAAAGCTTGACAATATTGTAGGCTGAAATAATAGTAAGTCCATATAATAGGCAAGTACTGTTTGTTTAGACCAATAATTTATACTTTATAGGCTTTAGGATACAAAGGAATTAAAAATAGCGATTCTTAACACTGTTTTAATGTGTTAATAAATAACAATAATAAACTTACCTGTATTTAAGTATAAAGTTAATCCAAACTTTTGTCAGGTTGCGATCGCAAGGATTATTATTAATTCTATTGATGACAATAGGTCACAGCTTGAAACTACAGTATGTACTGTAAATAAAGTAGTTAATAAATTAATATATCTTTTGAGGTTCTACTAATAAAAGCAAAACCTTTTCAAAGTTTAGTATATATTTATATAATTAAATTAAAAGTACAAATTTCAAGCATTTTTATATAATGAGATTGTATGGATTGTGTCTGTGAGAAGTTTCTGATTTAATTTAATATTGTTTAACTTATACGTCTTGAAATTAGGTTAAACGTGTTGTTTGAAATTTATAAAATTTGACGTAAGTTTAATGTGGTTTATTTTATAGATCAAATTGTTTTCCAAAGGGAATTTAATATAAAAACTTATTAAGTTAAAAGATAAACACTTTTAATTTTTCCATTAAAAACGGAAACCACGCTGTTGGAAATACATTTTTGTTGTTGTGATAAGTTAAATTATAAATAAATGTGAGACAGTGAATCTTATTTCTATGTTATAAAGACAAATTGTCAGTTTTGCTGTGAAAACGTTATGTTTTAACTAAGAAGAGAATAAAATGTTATTATTGAACTGTAGGTAAAAGTACGGTACATTTTTTGTTTAGTTTAATTGATAAAATTTATTTTCTAAAGAAATTAATAATATTAAAAGAATGTCTTGATTTTATAATTTAAAAAATATTCCTTTACAAATAGAAATGTCATACAACTTGCGCCTATGTTACCAAACAAACAGATTTAGATTGATAAGTTTTTACTTACAGCTCCTATATTTTAACTTGCAGCTCAAAATGTGACAATTGCAATAAATTCTACATCTACATACAGTATATAAAAGCCAAATCCACTGACTCACTGATCACGATTTCTCAAAAACTACTGAACGGATTGAAACGAAATTTTTTATGTAGGTTCCTCTAGGACCATAGGTGCTCACTAAGAAAGGTTTTAAACAAAATTCGAAATTTTAGGGGGGGTTGGGGGGTCAAAGTTAGTAAATAACGAATTCTCTAAAACTATTGAACGGATTGGAATGAAATTTGGTATGTAGCTTCCTCTAGGGCCATAGGTGCTCGCCAAGAAACGGTTTAAACAAATTCGAAATTTATGGGGGGTGGTCAAAGTTATTAAATCACGATTTCTCCAAAACCACCGACCGGATTGGAATGAAATTTGGTATATAGCTTCCTCTAGGACCCTAGGTGCTCGGTGTTTTTTTTTTTAGGGGGGTGTGGGGGGTCAAAGTTACTAAAAATCCCCATAAGAAATACATAGTGTATTATATTTATTGATATAATATATTTTTTGTTGATATACAATTAACTTTGATTTGTCTATCCGTGCAAAGCCGGATCGGGCCAGCTAG